>RJWM01003221.1:0-116711 GCA_004363535.1 Dasyprocta punctata | reverse complement strand
GATAATCTCAGCAGGCCTGCCCTGAGACCAGACTTACTGGGCTCACCACCTTCTGAGCAATTTCCGTGGGTCTGAGCCCACCTGGGAGCTGCTAGATGGAGTCGGTAGCAGTTCTGGTTCTGAGCTCATCTGGCCCCTCTCCAAGATGGCTCCCAGATAATTGCTTTCTCATGTGGGAGGACTGAAGCCTCTGCACTCACCACAAGCCAGTGCAGTCCTTCACGTCTGCCACTCTCGTCCACTACCGTGTCTCTCTCTCTGCAGAGGCCTCTGGGCTCACCAGGCATCACCATCACTCTGGGCCCACAGGTTTGAACCTCTTCTCTTCCACAGTAAGTCCCATCTCAGGACCAAGGTGCCGCTGGCTACCTCTTTCTTTGTTGGAGTTTCTCTATTCACTCTCTCTGTGGGCTTCGATTCGCACTTCGGTTTCTTCCTGAGTCCAGTGGACCCAGTTCCCTCCTTCTTTTCTTACTCACGATGCTATATTCCAGTGTGTGAATGGTGACTCTCAGAGAGGCTGTTGTCTCTGCTGCTTACTGCTCTGCCATCTTGATCTCCTCCACCCTTAGTCCTTAGAACAAGACTGCAAATAGATCAGAACTATAGGAAATTTTAACTGACCTGCAACATCTCATAGTGGGTATATAAAATGACAAAGAAGCAAGCCATTGCAATGAGAGTGTACATATTAATATATATTACATTTAGTTTTATAATCTAATTATAATTGATTCATAATAATTAACGTATAATTAATTTGTTTTCCCGAACTTTGAGCTTTGTTTTCTCTTCAGGTGTCTCTTCCTGTGAAAAACACTACAGGGATATCAAAATGTACAACAAAACCTCATAAAGTGTCATCACTAAAACTAGCATATTTTAAAATAGTACTTCTATCAAATTTAACAACCAATTTTTGTTTCTTCAACTCAAGCAACTCGTCTTCCCAGATTATGAGAGTTTTAGAGATTCTTCCTCTCCTCAGATGCATGGAGTTAACCACACATTAAGTCACTTTGGAACAGGTCTCATCTGAGACTCTCATTGGTTTTATTTTTATTCTTTTCTTTTTTAAATATTACTTATTCAATTTTTATTCCTTCTACCCCAAGCCACTGTCTCTCTTTATATTCCTTCAAACTACTGGCATTTTTTAACAAATGTGTTATGGAAATAAAAATCAGAGCTGTCCTATACTTTTTCTTATGCCTTCAACTTGTGTGTTGATTGAAACTGTGAGCATCATGATTGGTTATTTTTGTTTTTTTTTTTGGAATGTGTTGACACCAGCACACCTGTGCCCTAAAAGTAAGTTTAATTCAGAGGGTTGGCTTGTTTTTGTCCTATTGGACAATGGGAGAACTTGTCACAGATCAGAGCATGGCTTTAGCACAGACAGCTGAGTACTAACCCATCCCTTTTTCTAGTAGCCTTGGCTTCTTTGCAAAGCTCTTAGCTAGGGACTCTGCTATAATTCACATACTTGGGGTCACACTATAAGCTACTGTAGCCCCAGAAGTGTTCTGAACAGTGTAGTTACAGTGAACATTAAATTATAGTGATAATAATCAAGTGATATACTTTTTAAAATTGAGTTTGTGAGTGAAGTCAAAATTTTGATGCCGGTTGACAACTTTCTGAATGTTGGAGCTGTCTTCCTGCTCTAACAATAACATGAGAGTAAGCAAAATTGAATTTGTACCTGAGAAGTGAGGTCACAAAGGGCTGAAATTCCTAGTGAGGTGATATTCCATCTGAAGCACACACTATGAGCCTATTTTCTTGTGAATAATTATTTTTTAAAAATTTTTTTATTTTAAAGAGAATAAAACGAAGCAAAATAAAACAGAACAAAGCCAATAAAAACAAAACAGTGTAAGTGACAGAGGGCTTCAAAACAATACAAAATCACAACGGTTACCATAATGACTCTTGTTGGCTTCAAAATAGCTGTAAATACCTTCAGACATAGGAAAAGTTAAAACAGAACAGAATAGAAGCAATAAAAACAAAACAATGAGTGCTATAAAGGTCTTTAAAACAAGACAACAGTAAATCCAAAATGGCTACCATAATATATCTTGCTATGTTTAAGATAACTGCCCTGGGATAGAGGAAAGGAGAAATAGGAGAAAGGAAAAGATTATATGTTTGTAGATATACACATATAACTGTATGTATGTATAAGTATGCAAGATAGATGACTATACTACTAATTCTCTGTTAGTTCATCAGAAAGAGTAGTTTGTGTTGTCATTGTTTGATTTTCTGATCATTTTTCATGCCTAGATCTCGTAACTTGAACAAATACCTTTAAGATAACAATATGTAATATACTGACTAGTATTGATTTCTTACTGTTCTTTTGAAATTCTGTATTACTTCTACGTTTTTTGTTTTGCTTTTTTAAAATAAAAAAATAAAAACTGCCCATGCCATCAGATATAACAAAACCAAGCAAAACAAAACAGAATAAAACCCAACCCAACAAAACAATGAATGTTACAAGACTTCAAAACAAGATAATAGGGAATTAACAATGGCTACCACCTTCAGAAGGAGATTCCCCCATAGATGCCACACGAATACCATGATCCTCTGAATAGATGATCAGACCACCAACCCTACACCTGAAAAGTCAGTGAAACACCGAACACCACAAGCATCAAATTGCATTTCACCTCAATAGACATTGTCGCAGCCTGTGTTTCTCTGGATTAGCCAATTGCTTGGGAGGGTGGGGTTTGGCTCTTCTTGTTTCCCAGCTTGCGTACCAGAAGGGTCTGGGGTCTGGCTGTCCCCTGGTGGTGTTGCCCACACATGGTGCTGGTTTGCAGGAATAATTATATTTTTTAATGGACATAAAAGTCTTTGTCATTGGTTTTAATGGAGATCAAGGTTTCTGTAATGATGAATTTCTTTTTTGCCTTATTTTTCTAAATTTTGTAGAAGTCATGATTTTCCCTTTCTTTAAGTCTTCTCTTGCTTGTCTCTATCATTACTCACCAAAACACTTTGCAAATTAATCTAAATAGTAAATGTAGCCAGAGAAGAGAGTATTGAAAGAGCAGTATCCATTATCACCAAATCTAGGAAAAATGTGTCCACTTGGATATATATAACTGTTGGTAATTTATAGTGACTTTCCTAAATTGAAAAGCATTGAAACTTAGTAGAAATTGCAAATGGATTAGTCCAGTGAATTTTTCCCATGGGGACACAATACTAAATGCAAATGAGCTTAGCAGATACAATCTGGAACACAGGGAATACCCTTCCGATGCCATCATGATTCTGACACTCTCGATATGGTGTTTGAATTGCACTTTGCATTGTACAGAAGCTTCCCAAAACACAAAGGATATTTGCTTCACTGTTGGAGCTTTAAAATTCAAAGCTTCTGGCATATACAAGACTGCCTCTGGGTATAGTTTGAGGAAGGGATATAAAAAAATACTATTGTGAGATAGTTTCCCATGGCTCTCTTATTTCTCTAGATCCTCTAGCAAAGGTATTGATAGCTGTATTCTGGAATGTTTTCACAGAAAACAAAATAGTGTCTTCCTCGAGAGAGATTTAGAGACATCTCTTTGTGGAGACATTGCAGGGTAGTAAAACTGGGATACATCATTCTCCCTTCCTTAGACAAGTCCTGGTGGTAAAACACCTCTCTCTCAGCAGGCCACCTGTGATCTCTCTCTCTCTCTCTGTCTGTCTGTCTGTCTGTCTGTCTGTCTCTCTCTCCATCACTGTGGGCTCACCAGGACTTTGAGGGTGAAAGGAATCATTTTTATCGGGAGCCTGGCCAACAGTCTCAATTGTCTGTCTTAAGAATACTATGAGAAAAATAAAAAACATAGACAAGCATAGTATTGCATCAATGACTGGAAAGTTCATGTCTCTGGATCAGACTTCCTTTACTCCCAAAGCAGCCACTATTTATTAGGTGTATACAGTAATAGATGGGGCTAGTAAAGGATTACAATTCTTCAGAAGACTCAGACTCAAGAGGGTGTAGATGATCATATGTTAAGAAGGACCTTGTCCTGGAGTATAATCCTGGAATGACTCAAGAAGGCATAGATGATTTTATGCTAAGAAGTATCTTGTCCTGGAGTATAATCCTGGGATGACTCAAGAGGGTGTGGATGATCTTATGCTTAGAAGAGTCAATGGGAAATCTCAGATGGGTGGTACCAATAATCCCAAACTTCCATTTTATCCCATAGGGAAATATGAAAAATTAGCCATTGTCAATTTTTAGTCCCCAACAATTTTGAACTTGAAGCTCATATTACTTATGTGTCTACTGGGGTTTTTTGTTTCTGAATAAAGCAAAGCTATAGGAGTGAGTTGGTCACATCCATATTGGGGATATTTACCACAGACATAAGCCCAATTCTCCTTCACAGAAAGAGATCATAGATATTTGAACAGAAATTTCTGTGAACTTTCCTTTTCACTGTGAATTAAAATTATCAGATGCTTATGGTATCAGAGAATACAGTAACTTCTTTTGAAGCATAAGATAGCAGGCATCTAATGCACCTTTAATACTGACAGTAAATCTCACAGTTCAAGCATAAATTTAACTTGCACTCTGAAAACCCTTCATACTTTGGTGTGTCATGGACCACCTTTGTAGAGTGTCTTAGCTGCATAATATGATTGACATGGATGGGAGGTTTGAAAGGTATGGTTGTTAATTATGATATGTCAACTTGACTGGAGTAAGGACAACCTATCAGATTAATACAGTTCTGGGTGTGTTGATGACTGACATGTAAGCCAGCAAACCAAGAGGGGAAGACTCACCCTGGATGTGAGTGGCACCAACCAATAGGCTTGTAGATTGGATGAAATAAGAGGTAAGGAAGAAGGAAGTACTTCTTTCTTGGAGGAGCTCCAGTCTTTGCTATTACCTTTGGATATTGGCCTCTCATTTCTTCAGTCCTCTAGCATGGACTCTTCAGTTTTCCAACACAGACTCACGCTGATGACTACAGTGAACTTCTGGGTCTTCATCCATTGACTGTTACTTGATCTTCTGGCTCTCCAGTGTGAGGACCACCATTTTGGATTCTTTTGCCTCTTATGCCAAGATAGCCATTGGGATTCCTCCACTTCTGATCCTGCAAGTCAACCTGATAAATCTCTTCTATATATATGTATATATCTCATATTGATTTTGTTCCTTTACAGAATGCTAACTAATACAAGTGACGCTCAGGGGTCCATGTTGCATTGGAGGGCTATGATCACAGAGCGCTGATGTCACTATTAGATTTCATGACACCCATCATGATGGAGAGTGGAGAGCTGGCCTTTGGTCCAGTGTCCGTATTTGGAAGTTTGGTATCCAACTTTAATTTACAGATCTTTCACCCTCAGAGAGTGGTCTTCCCTATAATCTTCCCCATGGTTTCCAGGTATTCTCACTTGTGATTCCAATGAGCAAACTAGAACCGGACAGAAACACTGGGGCCACTCTGCCCCAGTACTGAGGGTGAGAGGTCCTGGGTGGTGTCCCCTATCAGAGAGGAGCTGGTGAACCTGAACTGCATGCTACTCTGCAACTGCAAAGCTAGTGCCTCGCATGCCATGTTTTTTTTTTTGGTTATTAGTGAGTCTCCCGTCATCCTATTTTAATTAAGAATAAATGCCAACTTCTGTATCATTAGAGCTTTTTCCATTTGTCTATGGTCTGAGATATGAATAACAAGAGTGAAAGTGGAGTAGTACCACAAGTAATGTGTTGAGTATGTTGAGTGCTTTGAGCAAGGAGACCCCAGAAGACAATGTTAAATGATACAGCAGACACCACATGCCATCAAATGAGCGTTCTGCTCTCAAGAAAACCACAGTTAGACATTCTGTCACCAATTTCTCTTCTTGATAGCCAACAAGTTCTAGCTGTTTGTGTCTTCTCGTGCTGGGAATTTGGGGATTAAACCCAATGCCTTCACACTGAACTATATACTGAGACTTTTGTTTAGTTTTTGTGTGGAGACAGGATCTTGTTCAGTCCCTATGTTGTCCATGCTGGGCTTAAACTTGTGATCTTCCTGCCTCAGCTTCCCAGAGTACTGGGATTATAGGTATGTACCACCATGTCTGGTTATAGCTGGAATTTTTCAGATGTTATGTGCTGTGATATGAAGGTGTCAGTTTTTCCCTCGTACCACTCTGGAGTAATGATGGTTGACTGATTGGGTCAGTTTGAATAAGTAAAGCCCGACTAAATTGGCCCAGCATAGTTCTGGGTGTAGAAAACCTCCCCCACTCCGCAGAGGATTATTGCAAGAATGACATAAAAAGGAAATAAAGAAGGAAGGATTGTTTCTATTTCCTTTGGAGGCACTCCAGTCTTCACTCTCAACTTGCGCGTCATTTCCTGGCTTCCAGCACAGACTCCCCAGGCTTCAGAACCGACCTTTCAGCCTTGTGGCACAGATACTCTGGCCTCCTGACACAGACTCACACGGAACAGTACAGTGAGTTCCAGATTTTAGGCTGGGTCCTTCAGACTCCTAGTGAACAGGTAGACCTTTTGACCCCTTCCAGCCTGACTCTGGGCAGCGATTGTAAGCCAATCTTGTAAAGTCTTATATATTTGGATGTCTTGTATTGAATTTGTTTCTCTAGTTTGCAACCACTGATACATGAAGCATTTTTAACCCTTCTGATATTTTGAGCTTAGACACTTTGGTGCTCACTTTTTTTGTTTTTTGGTTTATATACAAGAATCCTCAACAGTTCAGAAGCATTTCATGGTTCTTGACAGTTGATGAACCCTGACAATTATGTGGGGGACTGAAAACGATTTTGTGCTAAAGAAAAATGCCATCTGTGGATTTTGTTGTATTAATAGTTTCTCTTTTCATAAAGGTGTTTTGAAGCAGGTAACTGGATTGAAATTTTCTTTTCTTTTTAAAGAGCAAAATACATCTATCTATAAAAACTATATTTTATTTAAAACAGGTTTCCTAACAGCACCACTGTCTCACTGTAAAAAGGTGATCGAGAATCATAAGCATGCCCAGAGCACAGGCCATTAGGGAACATGTGGGGACTGTGTACTTTTCCTGAAAATGACATTTCTGAAAACATATGGGATTATTCAGCCATAGATGCTGCGGGATGCTTGGGGCTCTTTCCTGCCTTCCTCCTGGTATCAACTGCTTGATTAAGAAGATTGGTAGATGGTAGAAATGTCTAGGGAAAGAATAAAGAGGGTGAAAAATGTGTGAAGAGAAAAAACAATCCGTCTGATGCTCTTAGCAGGGAAAGAGGCAAGAAAGAGGAAGGAGATGAAAAAGAAAGGAAGGCTGAAAAAAAGAAGAAAATGAAATAAAAAGAAAGAAAAGACAAAAGCAGAGATGAAGAGGAGGGGCCCTGTGGATGAAGATGTGCAGCAACTTCAATGTGTACAAGTTTCGGCGTATTCAAATTCTCCGTTACCATTTCTCAGCAGAGTGACTGCCCCACTGAGGTTCAAGAATATAGTTTTTAATAATTTAAACGGGCTCAAGCTGCTCTGCTGTAACCCCACCGTCCCTGTGGTGTGTTGGCTGTAACCCCCACAGCTGAGTATTTCGCTGCAAAGCTTTGTAGATTTGTGATCTCTTTCTTTCCAAAGCTGTGACATTTGAAGCTCATTGGGTGACACCGAGAAGCCTGTGCGACCGCTGTCTTTGGTTTCCCAGTTCATGGAGAGCAGCAGCTTCCGGTCAACATTCATTAAAAACATTCACAGTTCACTCATCGTGGGGAGGGTGCTGGGTCCTGGGGGAGGGGGACACCCTCGCTTTCTCAGGTCTGTCCTAGAGGAGAGAGGCGACGGATGATGACAGAGTGTGTGCTCCTCAGTGTCTCATCACTCTGCAGTCCTGGACCTCCGACCTGTCTTCTGTCTCTGGACACCTACCCACTTCTAGCCACACCTACCCGCTTGCAAAACTTGGTTCTTCCCCGGGCTTCCCCAGGCATGAGCCACAAGCAGTAGTTGTGTGAAAGGTGCACGTGTTTTTGCTGGGGGGAATATGGTTTAGAGCATAAGTATTATAAGACGATGCTTTAAATGTCGATCCAAAGAAGAAAATGCCCTCATTGCAAGACCTAGACAAGTAGCACATTTCTAGAATACACTGAAAACAGTCTATTCTTATGTCGTCAATTCTGTGAATGTCTTACATCGTTTTTTACTTTATTTTGTGTCGGTTGTTAGAAAGCACCAAAATTGTGTGGCCATTTTTTTTTAAACTATTCTCAAACATCATATGTTATTAATTTCAACATGGATTACTCAGCTTTGGTACCATCTTTGTCCTTTTTTTTTTTCCTCCTAACACTTTGCTCTCATCATGGGTATTTGCGCTTATTTCCATTCTTGTCATTTTGATCTCTCTTTTCCCAACATGGCAAGATATTATCAGGTAGGTATGGAATTCATGTAGAAGTATCAGAGAACCCATAGAAGTGGCTCAAAAAGCTAATGCAGTTCAGGGTCTTATGCTGATGGTTACAATGAGAATTTCAGAACTTTGTTCAAGAGTGATGTGGTTGAGCTTCCTGAACTTTCCTGGGTCTCTCCACCTTGGTCATCTTTTGGCTACAGCCACATGGATCATCCTATCTGCTCCCAGACAAGAAAAATGTCACAGAGCACCCAACACACCAGTTGGAGCCAGTGTCCAGTCAAATAAAAGCAATCTTCTGTTAGAAAGAAAGGAAGCGAAAGTGGATATTGAATACACAAACATCAGTCGCTGATACAGGTATAAATAAACAATCTTGATTTTCTTGATGCCATTGCAATGTTTCATAATAAAAAATTTAGCATTTGCAAAGGACTTTAAACCCTTGTCAAGTGATTTTTTAAAAATACCTGTTTTCTTCACTTTATATTAGTTTGCAACACTCTCTAAATCACTGGGAATATTTGTCACTTCTTATGACTACAGAAACTGAAATTTTCAACCAAATGATTAATGATGTGGTTCTCTGTGTTTCTGCTTGTTATTTTTATATAGTTATATTTTTACACAATATCTTTAACCCAATTTCCCTTGGATAGTTTTTCCATCATGAGAGTAGGTTTTAACTCGACCAAATTTGCTAAGACCTTTTACAAATGTCATAAACCCCATTAGAAATTCATTATTCAAGACACAGAATAGGATGTGTTTCCTAGAGCTTTTCACAGAGTCCACAAACCTGTAACAATGGCTTCAAGTTTTACCCTAAAAAGGAGACATGGCTATTGGTGCCTTGACTAAACCCCACTCCATGCGACTGCCCACACAATTTATTACTGACTAAAAAAATATTTAACATAGGGAACGTATGCTCAGAGAGGGGTCCTTTTCCTTGATTCCTTGCAAATGAAGACCTTGTGATGCTATCTTGGATTTTTTTTTTTAATCTTCACTCTCTTTGATTTTGTCCTAATGTGTTCTGAGCTTTTGACAGTTGAAGGGAAATCCTGGACACTCGTTCTCAGTCACGCTCTTTTCTGCGCCTATGCCCTTCTCCATGCTTTGGCCTGGGATCACTGGTGCTCCCCACCCGCTCCTGCTTGGTTTCCTGCCTCTGCTCCAGCCCTCACCCCTGATTCACCTATCCTTGCAGGAAGCAGATGGCTGCTTCTGCTCCACCCCAAATGCATAATTCATGAGCTTTCAGTTTCCAGCGACTTGGAAATAAAATAATTAATAGCTCTTAGTCCGAGACAAGGTTTTACTGGTAACTGTCTCTTGAGATGATTGGAATTCTACATCTCCTGTTGTCACCTCCAACTCCTTTCCTGAAATTCTGAATCCAACGATAACTTTGGTTTAGTAGGTTTCACATGTTTATTAAAATCTTTAGCAAATTACTGCATGTAACTCATGGGCTGCTTGCACTTTGAAAATTGCATTTTTTTTTTTGAGACAGGATCTCACTGTGCAGTTCAGGCTGACCTTGAGCTCACTTTGTAGCCCAGGCTAGTCTCGAACTTGCTACAATCCTCCTGCCTCAGCCTCCTGAGTGCTGGGATTACAGGCGTGCACCACCACACCAGGCATAAATTGCATTTTAAACATTATAATGCCAGATTCATTTTGTAGCAAAATTTATACTAAAAAGGAAGACCTTAAATCAATTGGGCACCTTTTGGTTTCTGAATAAACATGCACATAAAATAATTCATTTTTTGGATAAATAATGCCTATCTCATCAATGAGGGTAAGAACATTACTATAAAATGCTTAAATTCCGTAATTCCTTACCCTTCATGTATGACACATCATAATGGTTTATAACTAAGTGTTTTCCCAAAGCCTTATGTTCTCATAGGTGGGGGTTTGGGGGAGGTGATTGAATCATGGGGGTGCAACACTTATTTGTGGCTTGGTCTGCTGATGAGTTGATATCTCCATGTGCTCTCAGGAGCTGAAGCCTTGTCATCAGTGGTCTTTAAAAACAGTTTCTGTTCAGAGACAGTACAGACAATGTGGAATCTTAAGTGGCTATTCAAGGCTTCCTGGTTACTTGGCAATGTTCTAAGCATGATTTTGACAGGTTACATAGTATCTTATTTTCTGAATATCTAATTGAATCTGTCCTGTAATTTCATTTGTCAAAAGACTATGACTATGTGATGCACCTTTAAGGTGCATTTTTCTGTTTGCTATTATACTAAAGACTACTGTTTTTCAAGAGATGTATTCAAATAATTATACTGTGAACAAAACCACAGTGGAAAGGATACGTGAATATAAATTTCTGAGGGCTCATGATTTATGAAGATGTGAAGCAGCAGCAGCATTAATGCAGAAGAATATGGTGGTTAAAATTTTGGACAAGTTCCCAGGCATCTTAGGACCTTAATTTCTTTTTTAAAGAAGAGATAAAAAAATATATACTTAACTGGTGATGTGTAGGAGGCATATCATTACCATTCATTTGTTAAAATTTTTACTTTAATTAATTAGAAATACACACCCTGAATACTGCTTTCTATTTTAACATGAACGTTTAATTTAGAGTTTTAAAATTAAATACTTTACATAAAATTCTCCAAAAATACTACTAAACATCACTGGTTAAAGAGGAACCCTGGTAAGGTTTTTATTTAAGGCAAAATGATACATTGGCAGAAAGATGGCCCAGCTCCTCCGTGACGAGACCTGTTGACATAGGGATTCTTGAGACAATGACCTCTGCTCCCGTCAAAACTGCAGAGCCCACTGGTCCTGACTGTTCCTAAGCTGTTTTAGCTATTTCTCTCTGTAGTTAGCTCTTTTATTCTAAATAATGTCTCTATTTGTATACCTCAGTACACCCATTTTAATCATCAACTCTGAATTTTCATTATGGATGATGGAAATTTACTGCGTTACACCCACACCCCATTTCCTCTTTCCCCTCTTAAACATTTTTTTAAATCACAAGTGTTATTAATCAATGTTCTTTATCTTATCATCTCTAAATCAAGTGTATGCTGCACTAACAAGTGGTGTTCCGTGATAACATTTTCTCTCTTATACATCATCTTTCTTTGCTTTCCTCTGAATTAATTGGCTGGTCTTTCTCATGTGCTGAATTTCGATTCTGGTGTGATGTTTGATTTGCGAGAAATCCAAGTTCATGGGCATCCCAACATTTATGCTTTTTCTTTTATCCTTTTAAAACATTAAACTGTCAAAGAAAGATTGAATCTATTTGAGGTGTTTAAAGAGGTGATTCAATTACACATGCATTGGATAATGATTATCACAGTCAAAGTAACACACCTCTCATCACTCAAGCTGTACATTGTGTCTTCAGAACTTGTTCTCCTGGTAACTGAGGGTTTGTCCCCACAATCAGCATCTGTACAGACTCCCACTGCAGTGTTTGACAACCACAATTTTCTCAACTTCCTGCCTTTCAGCCAGGTAAGAATTCTCTGTCTTTTCCTTGGTTCTTCTCATTGCCTTCTATTTTTGTTTAGGCTGGTAATTCATTATATTGGTTTGATTTTATGTTTGTCTTCATTTGTTATAACAATTTTAGGGCAGGAACTATATTTTATTCATCATGTCACTTAAGCATAGCACCTAGCCCACAATAGTCGTAATTTGTTGACGTAATTAGAAATAATTATTTGTTGAATTAAAATAAGATTGAAATGAGTGCTAGGGCTTATACAGTGTGGCTTCAAATGAAAGGGTCATTTTCTTTTGTATTACTGGGTTACTAGTTTTGCATGGTGCGACACACATTTTTCCTTCTTGCAGTGAAAATACAGACTCTTCTCATAGCGTTCTTACTAACTTCAGGGGTTTATGGAATCCCAGTAAATGCCCCCCTCCTCCCTTCTATAAGATGGAATAAATTAAAGGACAGCTCATAGTCAGGTAACTGGAGGGGTGTGCATTGAAGTGCACCGCTTAGAGGGTGGCTACGTTGGGCTTGTAGGCACCTCATGCCACAAGACACTGTGGCCAAGGAGCTGGAGGTCACAGACTTTCTCACATACTCCCCAGGCAGATGACTTCCTGTTAGCTCATCACTTCAATTTTCAAGCTCATTGTCTATTCAACAGTAAAAGGAACTGTGCAATCCTTTGACCTTTTAAATTGGTATCTGACTTGGTTACTTTTCTCTTGCTGCTGAGACAAAATGCCCTACACCCAAAATTAAAGAAGAAGAGGTTTATTTAGCTCACAGTTTGTGGAGGTTTCAGTCTGTCATCAGTTGGATCCAAAGCAGGGTAGCATGGCACTGGAGCAACAATTAAAGGTGGCAAAAGACAGCAAAAGCAACAGGTGCAAACGGAGTGGGGAGCAAACCTCTTCTCCCCACTTATATTGTAAGTAGGCTACCTCTCCCCTCTAGGGTGGTTGTAGCACTCACACCATCTCTGTGCCCTCCTCATTTCTTTCTTTTTTTATGTTATTTTATTTTATTTTTTTTGGTACCAGGAATCAAGCTCAAGACCTTGCGCTTGCCAAGGAGGCACTTGTGCTGCTAAGCTATATCCCTGGCCCTCCTCTCGCACAGGCGAAGGATGTTTACAAAGTGAGAAACCTGGCTCCCCGCTGAGCCACTTCATTAAACTCCTAAACTTCTCAAGTTGACACAATGTATCAACCTTTACAGTATGTAATGTTTTCATCTTTACTTTAAATAGCTATAAATTTTGTCATTCCTGGGATACTGGGAAAAAGTAATGTTGGAATAATGAAATTGATCAAAACTCTTTTAAATGGATAAAATGACTTTAATTGCAGTGATGTTAATGCTCACCATTATCCATGAAAAGAAAAAACGCATGATCACTAATGTGTTTAAGTATGTAGTTAAGTGTTATGTATATGCATATATATTTGCACACATACATATAGTTAGTTTTACATGTGTGTGCACAAATTCTGCATTAATATTGGTAAATTTCATATAACTTTTTAGTTTCTTGACCTAACAGTTCAATTCAGCTTCTACAGAATATCAGTACAAGTTATTTTTGTGTTTGAAATAATCAGTTATCACATAACACACACACAGGCAGAGGTTACCACATAGAGAGATTTAAAAAATTGTGTGTTGTGACTGTAACACCATAGGTAGCAATACTTATCTCTGAACCTAAGTTCTCATTACAATCATCACTCATACACAACTGATCAAAATATAAATACATGAGAACTTGGATAAATAGATAACAAAATATTACATCGGAAAGCCGTCACTTAATTTGATGAACTAGATTTTTTCTTTTGTCAATTGGATAAACACTCTTTCTGCTACACTCCTGGAATACACACCCTTTCTGCTACAATTACTTAGGTTCACATAAATTCTATTCAATATCTTAATTTTCATAGCTGTAAGACCTATGAGCCATTGCTGATAAATAAGTAAATGTTGTTGTGAGGGTTTTGTGATCACAGTACTGATCTTTCCTGAGAACCTTTTCACTGTACCATACAAATTTATTGTTGATGATGTCAGTCAAATGATGACTGCATTAGGTCATCTGTTAGTTTTAGGAAAACACAGGATGAAAGCTGGCTGTGACTTGGTGAAAGATGTATCACCGGTTCATACAGATCCCTTTTTCATGATTTGGAAGGGTCTTCTCCAGATTAATCAAACTGTCATCAGTATTACTTTTTGTTTTAGTTAAAAATACTTGACTCCAGATTTCTAGGAGGGAGACAGAAATACTGAAACACAGCCCCAGAGAGTTGGAGCAGCAAAGTTCTTCAGGTCTCTGTAGCCTTTGCATCCATGACTTAGCATTATTGTTCCTGAGTGTGGTCTGAACTTAGAGTGTGACTGGCTTTAGCCTACAGGATAATAAGAAACGTGACCACTGGGTGATCACAATGGGCCTCACACAATCTAACTGCTACCGCAAGGGCTCTAGCTGCCCTGGGACCCAGAAATCCCTCTGGGATGATGAGACCAGGGCCCCATCACAACCCGCAATGTGACAGACAGCAGGCTGCACAGTCACTCAGGCAGGTGGGTTGCATGGAGCCTGGCCTCTTCCCGCCAAGTGAGCAGGGATGCAGTACAGGAAGAGTCTGTCCTGGCGCTGGTGGCAGAGCCACCCTGTTGACCAGCGGGTCTGTGAGCAAGAATGTAGATCTGATTTTTTAAACCACTGAAATGAGTGTTGATTTGTCCAACAATAAACTGTGACTAATTGAATTCCCAGTACAAAAACAAAAACAAAAACAAAAACAAAAATGAAAGAAAGAAAGGAAGGAAACTGTGACCGATAAAATGGTAACTCCAACATATTTTTGCTAATACACGATTTCTTTTTAAAGATGCTATGTGCTGCTCGTATTACTTACTTCAGCTGGTTGACTCTGTCTTGTGTATAACCTTTTGGTAAAACCCGTTGGGATCTCTATCCTAAGCAGCAAAATAAGTTTTTATTTCTGGGAATAAAAGTCCAATGACCAATTTTCAATTAAATATTGGAGGACATTTTAAAGAATGCAACTTGTTAGATAAATTAGGTAACAATCAATATTTAGAATTTCCAAGTGGGAGGTCGGTGGTTTACATTTTCAATGGATTCTGAAAGCAAGAACAAACTTATATATAGTCTTTGCTTTAGAGTTATTTATGCAATGTAAGATGCAGAGGAATTTAAAATTAAAATAAGAATGATACAAGAGCATGACATTGTTTGGCAAATATGCATGCATTCACATGTATGTGTTTATGAATAATGATGCTAAAATTTTAGAAATTATTAGTTGAAGGTAAATTTCTCATATCCTACAAAATTCACAAATTAGTCCACATGTCATAAGATATGATTATTAAACTTTTCTTATATATCTAATATGAAAGAAAGATCTAAAATACTGAAGGCTTAATTGGTTTATGACTTAGAATGTGATTTTATTTTTAATAGGACATAGAAAATATTAAGCATTTTTATAGATTAAATAAGATGAAATTTGGCTGTAATTGGAATGATTGTTTCATGATTTGATTTTATATGGTAGATTTTCATTACATTTTTGAGGAAACATATCAGTTCTGAAAAAAACTCTACAATTTTTATCCATAGAAATTTTTCTTAGTTACATTTAAAATACTAGGCTATATTGATTTTTTTTATTTAAGAGAAAATGGACACAGAAAAGAGAAACAAAAAGCAAAAGAGACAAACAACAACAACAAATCTGATACGATAACATTATAGGTTTACAAAATGAGATGGTTGGAACTTGACAGTAGTTGTAATATTGCATATCGTTGTCTTCAAAGGGGTTGTTCAGATTAACAGATATAGACATGCAAAATTGATCAAATCATTTGAGTATTAGCTGTTCTTTTTCAATAGTTAATGCATTTAGTAATATAGTCATTTTAACTATCTTATGTACATCTTTTTATAAATTTATGTCTTTTTCCTTTTCCCTTCCTTCTTTCCTCTTTTCCCCTTGGAATACCTCTTGCTGTCTTTAAAATAACTGCCCATATCATCAGGCCTAGTATAATCAAACAAAATAGTTCAGAATAAAGCCAATAGAAAATAAAACAAAGGTCACAGAAAGGAGAAACAAAAAGCTGAAGGGACCAACAAACAACAACAAATCCGATACTGTAACATTACAGGTTTACAAAATGAGATGATTGGAGTTTGACAATGGTTGTAACATTGTATATTGTTACCTTCAAAGGGGTTGCTCAGATTGATAGATATAGACATGCAAAATTGATCTAATCATATGAGTATCAACTGTTCTCTTTCAGTAGTTAATGCATTTAGTAGTATAGTCATTTTGACCATCTTATGTATACCCACATATAAATCTATGTCTTTTTCCTTTTCCCTTCCTTCTTTCCTCCTTTCCCCTTATAATACCTCTTGTTATCTTCAAAGTAACTGCCCATACCATTGGGCCTAATGTAATCAAACAAAATAGTACTGAATAAAACCAATAACAAATGAAACAATAGAAGCAATACATAGTAATACAACATTGATTTCTATAATGCCTCATATTATCTTTTAATCAGTTGCCTATATCATCTGTTATAGTACAATCAAACAAACCAAAATAGGCTAAAATCACTCAAAACAGAACAATGAAAGCAATACAGCGTTTCAAACCAAGATGATCAAATATCAATAAAGGCTATCCTAATGTATTTTGTTATCTTTGGAATAGCTGTCTATGTCATCATATATAATGAAATTAGACAGGTCGAGATAGAATAAGATCAAACTAAACAGCTCATTGAAGACATTATTGGATTCAAATCCCAATGATGGATTATTTAATTGTCTGCCCTGCTCAGTGAGATCTCTCTGCTGCTGTTTCTGGAGCTGTGGACTTTTTTTTTTTTATCTCTCTCTAAAATGTCCTTCAATATTCTTTGTAGGGTTGGCTTGGTTGTCATAAATTCCTTTAGTTGTTCTTTGTTGTGGAAATATCTTGTCTCTCCATTGATTTTGAAAGATAGTTTTGCAGGGTACATCAATCTGGGTTGGAAGTTGTTTTCTTTCAGGGCTTGAAATACTTCACTCCAAGCTCATCTGGACCTGAATGTTTGTTTTGAGAAGTCTGTCATGATTCTGATGGGTTTTCTTTTGTAGGTGATCTGTTTTTTGTCTCTAATAGCTTTTAATAGTCTGTTATTGTATTGAATTTCTGGGATCTTGATTATTCTATGTCTGGGTGTAGGTATATTTTGGTTATGTTTAACTGGAGTTCTATATGCTTCACTTATCTGAAAGTCACTTCCTGTTCCCATGTTTGGAAAGTTTTCTGAAATTATTTCTGTAAATAGGCTTTTAATTTGATTTGTATTGACTGCTGCTTTTTCACTCACACCTTTAATTCTTAAATTATGTTTCTTTGGGTTGTCTTGCAACCGTTGTATTGTTACTTCCAGGTTTCTTGTTATTTTTAAGAGATCTTTTCTTTCTCGATCGTAAGCTGTAAACCTGTCTTCAAGGTTTGAAAGTCTATCTTTAGTTTCCTTCAGGTGGTTTTGCCAACTTTCCTTGGATTTTTTGAATTCCTGGTAGTCTCTTTGAATCTGTTTCATGTGTTCTAAATCTTTTTTGTATTGTTCATTCCAGGTTTCCCTTGTTTTCCTATGCTCCATTTTTTCATCTATGTCTCCTTTAGGGTTGCCTAGCAGTTCTTTTATTATGTTTTTCATTTCTTCCATTAGTTGAGTTAGTATTTCTGTTCTAATTTCTTTTATAGCCTCTTGAAGTTGTTTCTTTACTTCAGTTGCCATCACCTCACAAACCTCAGTTGTGGGACCCCCAATCTCCTCTGTGTTTGCATCTCCTGGATTTCCTCTGCTTGAACTGGAGGCCAGAGACTGCCTTTTGCTTCTTTGTCTTGGCATTTTCCTTCGTTCCCCTGGGCGAGTTGGTACCAGCGACACAGGCGCTCCCTGCTTTGGCCACAACCTCTCTGAAGTGAGACAGGTTCCGCCAGCTGGCACCGATTATGGATATCTGATGGTTGCCACTGGGGGTGCTGTTACAGCGCTATCCTCTGCCTGCCTTGGTTCTGCGATGGCTGGTAGAGTGCGCAAAGGGGCCCGCAGCTGCCTGCGAACCTGGGCCGGTGGATCGATCATTCGCAGACTCTCCACAACACCCCTGGAGTGCATGCAGAGCCGCTGTCTCCAGGCCAAGCCTGTCATCTGCAGGGACCCTCCAAGGTGGCCCCCAGTATGCTCGCAGGGACAGGGCTCAGCCTGAGGAAACTCTGCGGGTCCACACCCAGCCAGGAGTCCCCAGCCCAACTCCAAGATGTCTCCCCACCAGTCTCCCCCTCACGTGGGAGGGCGAGGACCTCCACTCACAGTTCTCCAGGTCGGCTCCCCATCCACTGCCGCTGTCCCCTGACGCAGTCTTTCTGGGCTGAGGGCTCCAAGTTTGCTGCCGCCGTGGCTGTTGGACCATGCATTCCCAGGTTACAGGATTTCCTTTCACAGAGAGGGTTCAGCTCCTGGCAGAGGGGTTGCCAGTCACCGCCCTCTCTATCTAAGTGCCTCTTTCCACTCTTTCTGTGGGCTTCAATTCTCGCTTTAGATTCTTCCTGGGTTCAGAGGACCCGCCTCCCTCCTTCTTGTCTTTCCCACATTACTATATTTCAGCATTTGGATGGTATCTTTCAGGGAGGTTGTTTATCCTGTTGTTTACTGTTCTGCCATGTTGTCCCAGGGCAAGGTTGCATTGATTGAGTCTTGGAGGTAACTTTCTTTCCTTGGAATATGTACTGAGAATATCTAGAGATAGTTTTTAAATTCCAGTATAGAAACACACACAGATATAAATGTTGGATCTGTATAAAATTTCTAAACCAAATATTCTCAAAATTTTTCATGACACATTTGTACTTGATTTTATAGATCAGGTTTTATGATTGAAATGCCTATACCTTTTCCTGACAAAGACTTTTAATAACATCTTTGAATTCTTGATAGTCACCTTAATATGAAGATTTGTTCACATAAGGGAATGGAAAAAATGCTGCATATTTGTAGCAATTCACATTTTATAGTAACTGATTTTTATTGACATACAGAATGTTGAATTTTCTTAGTGATATTGCAAGAAGACTATGTATGAGGCAGGCATGTTTTTCTCAAGCAGTCACTGTGATGGCTAAGCTTGACTGTGCTAACTTGATTGATTTGGGAAACATCCAGGAGGTCAGTTGAGCATACTCCTGGGTAAGTCATGGAGGGGTGACCTTGGAGTCTTTGTTTGTTCCCTGGCTTTTTCCTCTTTGGTGTTATTGCCTTGCTCTGATTCCTAGCTACCATGAACGGAGTGACTTTGCCCCCCTACCTGCTTCTACCATGTTGTTTCTGCCTTAGAGCCGCTTATCATGGACTGAACCCCCTGAAACCATGGGCCAAATAAACCTCTTTTCCTTTAAATAGGGAGTGTTGTGTATTGTGTTTTTGCTGTGCAAAAGTCGATTAATGCAGGCACTCTGAAGCTGATGTAAGCACCACCTAAAGTACCTGAGGTATAGAAAATGGGAGTTTCCAATATGAAATTGGAGACAAAAAGTCAAGGCCACTTCCTGGGCTGTGTCTACCATGTGACCTTCACTGGGCTCCATGCTTGCACACAACTGAGCCACTGCACCCTGCATGGAGATTCAGTCTTTCTTTGATTCAAGAGGCTGACATGGCATGGCATCCCTGTGCCCCAGACCTGCGAAGCACTCTTAACTGCTGACTGGGAAGCCAAAGTTAGGTTTTTCTTTTTGTCTCTGTGGCTGATCATCCTGTTCTGTGATTGGCAGACACTCAGCAAGTCCTCCTGGCCTGCCCAAATGAGACTGAAGTCACTTACTTTTCTGGGGCATCCTTTATGGTCTCCTTTCTTATTCCTTCCCTGCTCTGTCCTCCTGCCAAGTAGAAAACTTTCTGTACTACACAGCTTCTGATCATGAATTCCCTGTGTGTATCAGGCCCTCTACCTAGATCTCTGTCCCTCTTTTCCTAACCACTGACATCTTTCTTGATTAAGCACAGCTAAACTGTGACTTTGTTCGCCACTCTACAAGTCTTAAACTATTTCGTATTGAGTGCATGTTATCTTGTGTCATAATTTTGTTTTTAGTATAACTGCTGGGGAAGCTCAGAGAGATTCTTATTGACCTCTAGGCCCCTTGATGTCTATCTCAAAGTGCGTACTTGGTAAGTGATTATTGAAAGCAGGTCGAATTGTTTTAAAACCATAGGCTAGAGAAATTAGGTACTTGGAAAATCATTGTCTTTGGGTTTTACATGTCAATTTATATCCCATTTTAAATTGCATAAATCTACTGAGGAGACACAATGTGATATTGATATACTTGCACATCATGTCTTTCTTGTACTCTGTTTTATTATGGAAGCATCTATCAAAACTCCAGGTTTGATCTTGACAATATATCAAATACAAGAGTTGTCTTCAAATTTTCTTCATAATCAACATATTCTTTGGAGTACCATTTACAGAAAGTCTATTCTCTCAAATAAACAATTCTGTACCAGTAGCTTATCCACATGATTCCATACACGATACAGTTTGTTGTGACAGGGCATGACTGCTTCTGATAGAAATAGTGGAAACTCTGCCTCAATTATTGGCTAAGTGTCTAACCTTCGTATGTCTATATCCTCTGTTATGGTTGATACACTGTGTCAACTTGAGAAGTTTAGAAATTTAACCAAGAAACTCAGCAGGGAGCCAGGATCCTTACTTTGTAAGTATCCTCAACCTGTACAAGAGGAGAGTGCAGAGACTATGAGTACTATACCTGCCTGGGCTGGGGGAGTTGGCCTGTGTTCAACATAATGGAGAAGAGGCTTACTCTGCACCCCCCTTTTGCTCTGGCTGCTTTTCCTGGCTGCTCCCTTGAAGTGTTGCCCCTATGCCATGCCACCCTGCCTTGGAGCCAGCTTACTATGGACTGAAACCTCCACAAACTGTAAGCTAAATAAATGTTTCCTTCTTTCATTTTGGGTGTTGGGTATTTTGTCCCAGCAACAAGAGAAAAGTAGCCAAGACATCCTCCTTAAAAATCAGATTCCTCACATGTAATATGTCATCAAACCCAACAAAAACACTGCAGGATAGATAGAATTATTTTCATTTTCATATAAAGAAAGATGAGAAATTTGACCTTGGACAGAACCTTCTGTGTCATAGAAAAACTGTGAGAAGAGAAAAGTGTAATGAATGTGTACTTTGTTGATTATCTAATGAGCCATAAAAATTAATACATTTCCCCCTTTCGGATACAAGTGTGGCATGATAAAGAATTTCTCTTGAAAGTACATGCTATGCTTTGTGATAGTCAGCTATTTTTATCTCTGCACCTTTGTTTCCTATCACACAGGGTGCACAAAACAATTTGAACACACATTTTCCATTAAAATATGCTTGCCAACTCTTGAAAAACCATTACTTTTTTTTGGAAAGGTACATTGAACAGTAAATGTGTTGGGGACAGATGCTGTGAGATTGTGTGTGTTTATAAAACAAAACAAGTTCACCTCCCAGCCTGCTTGTAGCAGTTGTGAAAATGCTTTGTGTTCACAGGTTACCATGAGAGTCTAGGACATGCACCCCTGGGGTCCCAGCAACCTTCAAAGGTTGTGGACATCAGCAGGGGTGATTTCATCTGGTGTCTGTTCCTTCAACCCGAAAGGAGTGGGGCATATGCACCAGAGTCTGAGGTTCAACTCTGCTGTTGGGGTGCAGGGTGAATGGGATCCCTGGTTGGTCCCAGGCTTCACGTGAGCAGGGACCCTACTGTCCTGGAGCTAAGGTGGATTGGATAGGAATGTGATAAGTTTGATAAAACGAACACTCTTGCAACTTTTCTGAGTGGGCCAGGGAAGCACTGCTCTAGCTTGGGATGACACAAAGCCACAAGTTTCAGTGTTGTGGGTTAATTCCAGAATGAAATACCATATGTGATTTCTGCTGCATATGGGAAAAGGATGCTGGAGTAGGGGGGATGCTGAAAACGCAAGAGTTGTATCAGGCCCGTCACCAAAGTTAGCGTCATTGCAAAGGAAGGGCCCTGGCCAAAGCTTTATCACTGGTACCAACTGGAATTTCTCCAGGTCTTTGATGGCTCAAAACTCTGCTCCAAAATCAGCTGCATTATTAATAAAGTTTTAACAACATAGAGTGATTACTGGTTATCTTTAACCAGTTGTTTCTTAAAGCAATTTTATGGAAAATTCACTTTAGATAGATCTTCTTTAATTCTATCATTCCATATACATATATGGGTAGTTACATTTGTGTATTTCTGTAAATATGCACATCTATAATATAGGAAATATTCATTATATTTTAATAATTGAAAAATAAGTCGTCTATCTCACATTCTTTAGTGGGAAATTCTGAAAAAGACATTAAGTTATTATAGAGTGCTTGTTACTTATTTCTTATTCAAACATTATTAGAACTACTCAGAAGTTTGAATATTAAATTTGTAGCAGATATTCACATTTTATTGTAAATATTTTAGATGTTTCTTTTGGCTTTAATTCTCATTCTTCATTTTAATTTTTAAATTAGTGAACACATTCTTTAGTTTCAGATTTTGACAATTTCCTAGCATTCTTCAGTGACAAAGCAAGTGATAACAAATAATCCATGGTAAAAATGGAAAGTAATTCCATTTGAATTTTGTAAAATTAAAAATCACATTGAAAATCAAAAATGTGATCTTTTGAATTTATTTCATTCTAAATTATGATTTGGTTTTTTTATAGAAATTCGTTTGTTAATTAACCAAATTTAACATTTTTGAATATAAATCCTATCATGCATGATAAAAACATGCAGTGTTATCTATCATATTAAAAATAAAATAATTTGATGTTTTATCTGTAATTTTTTTAGATTTGCAAAAAAAAAAAACCAGTTCTTTGAAAGGTTTTAAAAATGGATTTCAACATCACAAAGATTTCTATTTTTTAATTATCTGATCAACTTTTAAAAACTAAAATAAAAACATATTTAATTTTTGCTGATATGACCTCTTTTCGCTGCTAATCATCTACAGAGATAAGAAAAAGCAAAGCAGGAGGCCAGGAGGGTGCAGTGTGGCTGTCTGCACGCATCCTCTCTGATAAAAGCGGGAATAAATTACATGCGGGCAGCATGCTTTTATTATCATGTTAAAAGCCCAAATGGATAATGCTAGGTTGCTATACAGTCAAGGATCACTATCTGTCTCATTTTTAACACAGACATTTTGCTTTTAATAATATGTTAATGGGAGGAGACGCGGATGCCATTTGTGTAATTCTTTGTTCTGGCTGAGGAATGACTGATATTATCTAATGAATATGCAAATAACTTGAGGCTCCTTATTAATTGTGTCACAGCCATCTGTTCCTAAAAAGAGCACTTGAAGATTTGCCACAAGACACCCCGAATGTGTGTGGAGAACTGTTAAAAACTTGGAGCAGTTCATCTATATATTCTAATGAGTCCATGGTTTTACCGCCACTTGTAAATAAGACAGCTTCCCCAAACTGAAATTAGATGCTCAAATGAGATTATTTGGGGTGGATATTTTATGAGAAAAATGTCAGGAAGGATGTAATTGTTTTAAATGACCTAAACCATGAATTTTAGAATCCAGAGGTTTTTGAAGAAAATCAAATATATGTGGCCTGAATCCACTCAATTTGGTTCTCAGGCAGACATATATTGATTCAAGTACATGCCTGATTAATAAAACACCTACTTTTTCAGAAAACTGAAGTCATTTTCTGCTGGCATCTTGTAAAAGGTAAACAATAGCTTTGGGAAAAAGTAAAGAAGAATGAGAAGATAGAAAGTATTCCCCAGATGAACAGCACTTCTAAACTGAAATTGCAGCTAGCACAATTAAATTGCAAATAAATCTACTTCTATTTTTACAGGACCTGTCTTCACATCAAAATCCCTTAAACTTATTTTGAATGATATCTGACTAATTTTGCTAAATTCTGCTCCATGACCCAGTTCGAATGCATAGTTGTCGTAATTAAATATTTTTACCTTTGACCACAAGGGTGAATGAAAAGCAAAATTTAAAACTATGCTTTACATACAGCTTTTTCTAGAGACATGTATTTTCCACATTTTTAGATGAAAGTTTTTTTATAAAACACACATGATTTTATTATTTAAATATGTCTAGCATTCATCTGTGTTCAGACTAATAGGCACTTTAACAAGTTCCTGTCTCAAATTAAAACTCCTTAAATAACTGAGTCACCCGATTTGAGTTTTATTTTTGAAAACAAAATAAAGTTTATCATAATGGTTGATACATCATGTCAACTTGAGAAGTCTGGAAGCTTAACTAAGTGACTCAGCAGTTCTATATCCTAGGGTGTAGAAAACTTGCCCTAGTACAACTGTTTATGCCCTAGGATGTAATGTTGATTCATTGTGTCAATTTGAGAAATTTAGAAGTTTAACTGACTCAGCAGGGACCAGGGATCTCACTTTGTAAACATCCTCAGCCTGTGTAACAGGAGGACATGGAGATGGTGTAAGTGCCACACCCACCCTAGGGCAAGTAGCCTGCTTACAATATAAAGGAGGAAAAGAGGCTTGCTTTCCTCCCTTTTGCTGCTGTGGCTTTGTTGTTTTTTACCACCATGAACTGTTGCCCCTCTGCGATGCCACCCTACCTTGGAGCCAGCTGATTATGGACCTAAACCTCCACAAACTGTGAGCTAAATCCACCTTTCCTCCCTTCGCTTTGGGTGTTGAGTATTTTGTATCAGCAATGAGAGAAAAGTAGATAAGACATGAATTTCATAAGATTTCTTCTCTGTGGAATATAGCTCTGATCATACACTAGATGCTGGTGTAAATTAATAACTCAGAAATATAACATGTGAGATTTTCTTATTGCCCACACAAAAATTTTCTCTTTGGCTATTCCTTCAGGTTTATAGAAGACAAGCACACAAATGCCACTCAAATCATAACAATGATAACAATTGGTATATCAAATAATTACAGGGATAACTGCATTCACCACAGTCTCATCATCACTGTCTCTTTAAGTTTTACTATTCAACCTTAGCACCGTAAGCAAATAATAGCATCTTTTAAAAAATCTCTGGGGAAATGCATCCCATGCACTGCCACAGGTTCTCTTGCCTCAGGGCTGCAGATGTTGCTGATCCCTGTGGGTAGAATCAAGTTTGCAATGGTTCCCTCCTTCCACAGTGTAGAGGACCTAAAAAATCACGTAAATGATATTGAAAATATCTTTGCAAAATTACTGTTTCCATCCCCATGGAGGGTGATATTATAAACTCAAGACATATAGATATTTAATGTTGCCCTGACGTTTGATGCTCACTTTAAACCATATGTAAC
This sequence comes from Dasyprocta punctata, assembly GCA_004363535.1. NCBI lineage: Eukaryota > Metazoa > Chordata > Mammalia > Rodentia > Dasyproctidae > Dasyprocta > Dasyprocta punctata. The sequence goes on along the minus strand of RJWM01003221.1, from coordinate 91,321 downwards.
CTCAATGTGTTTTCTCTGCATATCACAAGAAGTCATTTTTAATGACTCAATTTTTGCCATTTTTGGAATAGGAAAAATAAATAGATATCTACTGTTCCAATATGAGAACTATCATTTATAGTTTTGTATACAGAAAATCGGCTAAGAGAGTAAATTTTCAGTTTTCTTTACACACACATGCACAAGAGATAATGGTGTAGGTGAGGAATAGGTTAATTTGTTTGCTGTAGCAGTGAGCTCACTGTGCATAATCATATCACAATATCACGTGATACACTTGAAATACATACAATAAAAATGAATAAACACAAGTGACTTTGAATATAGCCCAATTTTCTGTTACTTTTCTACTGCTACGCTAAGTTTTTGAAAATTACTTCTACAAAAGAAAAAAAAATTTCCCTTGACATATATTAACATTAAACATTCCAGGAATGTGTGGAATTATTTTCATGAGTATATACTTTCTTGGTCAGATTTTTGAGAGGACTAGTCATGATGATATTACAGCTTCTCTCTCTTTTTTTTTCAGAAATATTGAAGTTGGGCAGTACTGGATGCTAATGGTTATTCTCAATGGGCCCATTGCTTCATTTATATTAGATTTTTCTTATACTTTAAAGTTTCCATATTCTTCAGTTAGTTAATACAAACATGTCTCTTCACTGTTTTCTTCTTAACGACTCCCCTTGCACCAATCTTTTTGGTTTCTCAATTATATTATGAAATTGCTTTTTAAAAAAATATAAAGTTGCTATAGATATTGACTGCATTTTCTATTATTGAATTTCTCCAAATAGTATTATAAATGTTGGCCATTACATGCTAATAATTCCCTTGGTGTTTTTTCCTAATTCCACAGTCTCTGTTCATGAGTTTGTTACCTCTTGCCAGTAAGTACTTCAACAATAGTTTCTTATTAAATTACTTTGCTTCTATTTCATACTTTAATCCATCCCTTCAAAACTGTGCAAACCCTTTCACTCTGCATCGTTCTTATTTCCATGCATTGTCTTCCTTAACAAACTCCCAACAGTTTCCACTGCATAGAGATGTGTTCAGCTTGGCATTGGGTATCCTTCACACTAAGACTCTGAGCTACTCAGAAAAGAGGGGACAAAAATTATCCTTCCTGGCAAGACCCAGATTTATTTTTGTTCTTCCTTTTCTTTCATTCTCCTTTCCTTTGCGTTAACTTCTCTTTCAACGGTACCACTCTCTCTACAGTTCGAGGTGCTCTAAAAATGTTACATTTTTTGTACATGATGATTTTTAAAAGCATTTACCTTGAGTTGTTTCTCTTTTATAGTCATGAATCACTGAAAGCCAGGAATAATGCTTTATTCATCACTGCTGATATTACTACTCATTTGCACCTTACCTGCTGCCTTGCACAAATTTTTGGATCAAATTGATTCCCAGTGTTTTCATAGCTAAAGAAAAAAGTGAGTAACAATACTTTTTGTAGTCCTTCAGCTAGAATTTCTATTTTTCACATACAAGATATGATCAAAACACACGGTGAATGTTTGATGAATACTTTTAAAAATATATTGCAGTAAAATACGTGTTGACATTAATCCTTCTCAAAATCCTCCCCTCAGTTTGTGTACACTCATCCCACCATTCTTGCCACTTTCTGTGGCAACTCTGGAGTCCTTTATCCTGAGTGTCTTTAGTTGCACTGTCCTGGCTGCCTCAATGGGTTTAAACCATTTGCTTTTCATGGTCATTTTGGCTTTGGGGAAGAGCCAGAAGTTTCAGTGCCAGATCTGGTGACTGAGGTGGATGAGGACACAGTGTCACGTTTTCACGAGCTGCCTTTGTGTTGGACAGCACTTGGTAGCAGTGTTCACTGTAGTTTTGATCACACTTCATGAAGACACGCAAGAACAAGGACTCCAGAAGGGCTTTGGAAAGTGGCATGAACCATGGGGTGAGCACATCCAAATCAAGAGGGACTCTTTTGAGGGAGATCAATGGCAGTGTGTCTTTTACTGTAATAGATTTTTAAAACTGAAATATTCACCATACAGTGTGATCATTCCTTGTATATGCTATTTTTTTGACTCAGAGGTTAAATAAAAATTATCACCTTTCAGCTCTACTTGGTGGTTCTTCAAGCAAAAGGCACAGTTTACTAAAATGCCTGTGGCTCTTCCTGTAGTCAAGTTATCTCGGGTCTATAATAGTGGCAAACAGTATTTTGCATTCAATACTATCGGGAAATTTTCCAAGTACTTTAGATTCCTCCTTGTAACCCATTTACAAGGTTGTCTCATTGCTCCTGTTTTACCAATAAAGACTTTCAGGCTCAGAAAGCATCAGTAAATTCCAAAAAGCCATAAAAACCAAAGATCCAAGGCAGAACGTTGGTTTTGCTGTGCTTTTCCAATTCTTCCTCAGCTGCTGAATGCTGCTGCTGGTTTGGATGCTGCTTAGTTCTAGGGTTTCTGTGAGTAAACTCTTCAGTCTCAGCCCAGTCTCCCACACTGCCTGTGTCTCTGCCTTAGTCTCTGTCCACTGGGGCTGCCTCTGCGTATTCCCATTAGCTCCTGCCCCTTGCAGTGTGCCCCGGAGTCCCGTAGCTGTGGACAGAACTCCTAATGGAAATACTTCCTTCATTGCTACTAAAATTGACTGCCTCAATTGGTGCCTGCAGAGACCTTGGGCATCTCATGCCTTCTTGTCTTTTTGGGACCACAGGCTCTTGTCACTGGCTCTTTCTTTCTTTGATACTGTGGGTGGCCCTTCCTATTGAGAAATCTTTAAGGCAAAAGTAGATACCAATATCAGTGTCCCCAAAATTCAGAGGACACACATGCTAGGTTCTGCTGAGAAGTTCCTTCTATAGCAGTGGGTATATCTGTGAATAAAAAACATGTTCTCCCCTAGTGCAGCCAGGGTGTTCATGACAAGGACAGCACAGACACTGGCAGCTAAAAAAAATTTCTAGTTGAGCTCTGATGGTAACGAAATGCCCACTTCTCTTCTAGCTAAGTACCTTAGCTTGCATTCAATGTTGATCTGTATGTTTATGAAAATATGGAGGAATGAGACCAATCTCTAGAATATGGACATTGAACCAAAGTTCTCAAGGTCAATGAGATGTCGGTAAAAATTTGCTCTCTTCCAACAAAACATGCCATTGACTAAGGTCATAAAAAGAGCATGTTGACTCAGGAAATGCTTTGATAATTTTTTTTGTATTTTTTAAAAATTTTATTAATAATAATGACAATGATCAGAGTAAAGCAAAGCAGAGAGAACCATATTGGGCCTCAAAGACAAGACAGAAGAGAATCCCCCATACTTGCCACATTGTCTGCTGTCACCTTCCAAAAAGATGCTCAGGTTGCTGACCAGAGGCCTGCAAAATCTACGAAACAATACTAGCAAATAGTTGGTGGATGTTCCTTGGTTGCTATCAATTTAGCCAGACCTCCGAAACAGCAGGTTGCTGATGGGGGTTGGGGGAGTGTTTGTCCCTGATTCCAAGCCCGTGTGCCAGTGCCACTCGGGCCCAGTGTGCTGGGCCCCGCAAGGGGCCGTTTTCGTTCTCCTCCAGGGTCCCAAGGTCAGGACCCCGGAAGGCAGTTCAATTGCATCCTGGTCGGTGCCTGCACTGATCGGGCCCAGTGGGCTGGGCCCTGCAAGGGGTCATTCTCATTCTCCTCCGGGGTCCCAAGAGGTCAGGCCCCCGGAAGCCAGTTCACTTGTGTCCTGGTCGGTGCCTGCGCCGCTCAGGCCCTCTTTGAAAATTTTTAATGTGTTCTATTTCTGAACAGCATGACTGAGCAATCAGCTGAGATGGTGAAGTATGCAGAAGTCTGTGCTCCTCAGAAGCCAGTATTCTGATCCCTGAAACTTGTGAATATCATACATGGGAGAAAAGATCTTTGCAGATATGATTAAGATTATGGTCCTTGAGATAGGGCGGGTATTGTGGACTCTCCTGGCAGGTCACGCTGATCATTTAAACTCTACAAAAGCCTTCCCAGCAGGAGTTGGAATCAGATGTGATTGGAGGAAAGTCTGAGAGACATATGATGCTGGCCTCTGGAGGCAGGTAAAACAGGCCAAGTGAGTGGATTGCTTTCCAGAGCTACCTGGAAGAAATTCAGTTCTACTCAAACCTTAACTTTAATGCAGTGAGGCCCAACTGGAATTTGTAATGCACAGAAATCCAAGAGAATAAGTTTCTGTTGCGTGGAGTGGGGTTGGTGGCAGTTTGTTACCAACAAAATAAAAGAAACCTAGCTTCTCATGCCTGGAAATGGGTTATTGCTATAAAAACTCCCTAAAAATGGGGAAGTAATTTATTGTTACAGGCCAAATGATAAGACTGGAAAAATTTTGAGCGAGAAAGAAAAAGCCTAGAATGTCTTGAATGTACTCTTAGTAGAAACAAAGACTTAAGGATTCTAAATGAAGGAATCGAGGAGCATGCTGGAGAAGACTTAGACTGAGTTAGAAAGATCTAAGTCATCATGAGTAGGCTATTGGCAGCAGTATGGATGTAAGGTTACTGCTGGGGATAGCGCCAAGATGAAGGCAATGTCCATGGCAACTGGAGGAGAGGGAACTCTTTTACACGGCGGCAGACACTTTAGAGGATTTTGTCCTGTAGTTAAATGGAAAATGAAAGTTTTAAGTGATGGAATTGAACATGAAGCGGAGGTGATTTCTAAGTAAAGTGTTGTTAAAAATTAAAGACTTTCTCCCTGCCCCCCTCCCCCCAGCTTCCTGCTTTGGGTAAAATGTGAGAAGAAAGGGATAAATCAAGAGGAAGACACATCGAACAAAATGGATCCAAGACTTGATGATTTGAGAAGCTCTAAACCCATCCAAATAAGAAACATTTCTAAAGTGGAGATATGGATTGCCAGAAATAGGAGCTTTTGAGAAAAAAGCCCAGGGTATGGTGGCTTAACTCCAGCTGATATTTTCAAAGGACTAAGAGGTTGGTCTTTATTTATATAAAGTGCTCTTAGAAGTGATAGGTTGTGACTAAAAAAACCACTTAATGAAACTGAAGAGTATCTAGGACATATAAGGGCATTATCAATCAATCGTCTTAGTGGAAACCAAAAGATAATAATAGAAAATAGAAAGATCAGTGGATTAGCCTCTTGGTACTGGGGAAAATCCTTGTAACATACAGAGGAGACAATCAAGATTTTTGAGAAAATTGTATCTGTAGAAACAATTCAACTAACAAGATTATAGAACACTCCACCCACAATAGCACATTCTTTTCTAGTACACGATAAGCATTCACCCAGACAGATGATATTCAAACTTCTGTGTACTTTATCCAACAAATTTTCAACAAAACATATATATATATATATATATATATTTTTTTTTTTTGTACTGGGGCTTGAGCTCACAACCTTGCGCTAGACAGGCAGACAACAAAACACATTGAAAACTAAGACTATCACTTAGATTTGATGATTTCTCATTGTAATTCTGTCAGTTTTTACTTCATGTATTTTGAACCTCTATGCATTAGTTACACAAATATCTAAAAATTTTGTGTACTTCTTTTATATCAATGATACAACTCTTACTGTTAGTAAAGAGCTCATTTTTGCCCCCTGGGTAAGGTTCTTGGTGCTGAAATTTACTTTGATATTATACAGCTACTGTAATTTTCTTTTGAACAGTATTTCTATAATACACATTTTTCACCTTTTTAATTTTATTCATTGTGCCTATTTATTACTTATTTTGTGGTACTGGGTATTGAACAGGGCCTTTGCATTGAATTACATTCCCAGTCCTTTCAGGAAACTTTTTTGAGACGGGGTCTCACTAAGTCACTAATTTCCCAGGCTGGGCTCAAGTTATAATCTTCCTGCCTCAGCCTCCCTGGGTGTTGGGAATAACAAGTTTTCCTCTTCATACCTGGCAGTGTCTCTAAATTTAAAGTGGGTCCCCGTCTTCCTGTGTTGAACTTCTCTCAGGCAGTCCTGGACTGTCTTGCAAGTTTCCTGTCTCTTAGTAATCTTTATGTGTGGAATCTTGAAATGCCCCTTTCCGTATATTGTGCAGTTTTCTGGTAGTTTCAGCAGTAAAGGTATCCTGGGTGCTGATTATTACATTGTGACCGGGAGCTGCAGTTGGGTACGACTGATATGGGACTTGCCGTACTTATTCCTGGGCATTCACCCAAGTGAAATAAACACCTGTGTCCTCAAATGTAAATGTTTAGAACAGCTCTATGCATCAACATCTCAAATTGAAAATGATGTACAGGTCTTTCAACTAGAGAACACACATATGGAATATGGTGTATCTGTATAACAAAATTCTACTCTCCAGTAAAAAGGAAAAAAAAATAGATGGATCTCAACTACACTGAAAAAAATTTTTAAAAGTTATTTTAAGGTGAGCTTGGTGATGCATGCCTGTAACCTTAGCCCTTGGAGAGGCCGAGGCAGGAAGATTACAAGTTTAAGCATAGCTTGGGCAGTTCAGTGAGTTAATGAGATCCTGCCTCAAAATAAGAAATGAAAAAGGGACAGAAAGCACATGCAAGGCTTCTAGGATTGGAGTAAGGAAAAACCATCACCACAGAAGGTACTGGTACATTTTTGTAGCGCTGGAGCTAATGTGTACTTTCATCACCATATTTGGAAATCTAATTTGTGATTGCAGTACCATCTTTATTTGTTAAAATTCACAGAGCTAGGTAGTGAAAATCACAGCCCAATTTATTTTATTTTATTTTATTTTATTTTATTTTATTTTAGTACTAGGGATTGAACTCACAGCCTCACACCTGCCAGGAAGGCACTTACACCACTGAGCTAAATCCCCGGCGCTACTTTTTGAAACAGGGTTTCACTATGCAGTTCAGGCTGGCCTTGAACTCACTTTGTAGCCCAGGTTGGTCTCGAACACTCAAGGATCCTCCAGCCTCAGCCTCCCAAGTGCTGGTATTGAAGGCCTGCGCCACCACGCCAGGCTTACAGGACAATATTAACAAGTGCAAAATCAGCGTTACAACAGAGACTACAAAATAAAAAGACATGTAAATAGAGTAAAACAGAAATTGTCAATGAGATAAATTGAAAAAATTCAACTAACACTGTATAAAAGACTAATGAATCAGTAAAGGCCCATGAAGGAGACGGTGATGAAATTAGAGACCAGCCTTTCCATACGGTATTTCCTGCTCCCCAACTTTAGTAAGTACCAATATGTTTGCTTATCTTTGTAAGTTCTTTCAAACTTCGATGAAGTAGATATCCAGTGTAGGTTTTAGATGTTCCAGAATGATAAAGTGTTGGGAGAGTTAAAATGTCTGATATGTTTCAGGCACTGCTTTGCGTTTTAAAGTTAGCTGTTACAATAGCGCCATTAGGTAAGGCTAACTAACTTAACCAGCTTACACATGTAATAAGCCAGTAGAAGTGAAAATAATTGGAAAATAGTCCATTTATTATAGAAAGAAACAGACATAGGAGGAAAAGAAGAAAAAGCTATGCTGCCCGAAGGAGTTAAAGACAAATCGCATGCACAAATATAAATCAGGTCTTAAAATATGAGCAAATATAATTTAAGAGTACACTGCTTGATCTTTTACAAAAGGGAAAGAAAGTGGGTGGGGAGGATGGGAAAGGGTACAAAAAGAATTAAGATGTGTCCTGTACGTGGGCCGACTGCCCGTGAGAAATGTGATCCTTCTGTACTACGAACACATAGTCATTAAAAAAGAAACAAGAAGGAGTATCCAGATTCAGATACTAACCCAGGCCAAGTTGGGCCTACATGAAGACTGCAAGTACGATGATTATTAAGAAACATATTCACAGGGCCGGGAGTTTGGCTCAGTGGCTTAAGCACCTGTCTGGCAGGTGCGAGGTTGTTAGTTTGATCCCCGGTGCCGCAAAAAAAAAAAAAAAAAAAAAAAAGAAGAAGAAGAAAGAAACAAAGAAAGAAGCATATTCACAAAGTTGAAAAAAAATTTTTCTGAAGAGAAAATGTAGTTCTGGGCTCTGGGATTGAAATTTTTAGATCAATGGCAAATCGATCCATGCCTTTAACAAAGTGTGAAGTAAATCATACCCTCCAAAATTATGAAAAGCTGAGTGCTCCCTTCGGTAGGTATTGAGAACAATTTCCACAGACTTCAAAACTCACCGCTGATTATATTATTAAAAGAAAGCGCATGTCTTTCGTGTGATACATGCACCCTTATCAAATGGAGAGTGTGTAATGTCCTTGGCTGTCTGCAGCCTTGAAGTGACTGATAGAATAAGTTCAAAATTGCAATGTTTAGTGTCATCATTGTCATTTAAGGCCCATCTGGAAATGTTGGCCAATTTTTTAGAAACTGTGAAAATACTTGTACCCATTGGTTCAGATGGTACACTTCCAGAAGGAAGTCTTTCTCTAGAAAATTATCTCAAATTTAGAAAAAGCTTAGTGAGTGGTTGACATTAGAATCTCTTACCCATCTGATTCTGGGTCACTTGACAAGTTGCATTTAAGTGATTCATTTGGATATTTGTCTCCTTCCAATAAGTGTCAGGATACTTATCTATGTATCCTGAAGCAAACGTTCTGATCACCTGTCACAACTTTTGGCTGTAGGAATGGAGTAAAATCAAAGAGGTAAACCATGCAATATTACTTACAGTTGCAAGACTCTGGACCCTGTTAAACTGTTCAAACACTGGGAATGCTGTACGAAGCAAGGCACATTTCCTGGAAATATTAAGGTCATTAAAATGACAAGATAGAGTGCAAGTTGGTAAAAGGTCATATGAAGCAGGCATCCAGTGTGTTAGAAACTGTGGCGGCTGGGAGGAAATGTTACTTTGAAATGTGAAGGGAGTTGCCATTGTGTTTCTAGCCACATGGGTGGCTTATTTTTTTTTTCCATTGTTTATGCTTTCCAACTTTCTGTTTTAATGAACATGTTTTCATTGTTTAGCTAGGGAAAGAATAAACATGTAAAAATAAAAATAATAATTTATGTCATTTTCTTGTTTGTTCTTTACATATTGCACGTGACAAGAAATTAAAGAAATAGTCTCGATAATTAAAACACATTGCTAGTATATGTGAGTGTAGACATGGGGAATTCGGTGCATTAACTAAGAAAGGAATTTAACATATGGTGTCATTTTGTGCCTATTACAAAAATAAAATGTGAAATATGGTGTTTGCAGAATAAAAGAATGATTATATACATCTAAGAAATGTGATTGTCTATAAGTATTAATTGATAAAGTGATCAAAGATATTCATGAGAAGATTTATGAGTAGAATACTTAGTTTAATAGCATTGTATCTGAGGTCTATGGTTTTGGTCTTTTATATTTCCATTTTATCTTGAATTATTAGATGTCAACTACAGTAAATAAAGAAGATTTATTTGTAATTTGTGTTATGAGAAACATACACACATACACACATACATATATATACATACAAATATACATATATATGTATATCAAGATAAAAGAGAGATAATGGGAAGTATGGAGAAGTTCAAATGCTTCCCCAAATTACATGTTCTGTTGTTTCAAAAATATTTTAATATATATGCTAATTTGTTTCATTTTACCACTGGTTTATCTTAGTTTGTTGAAAAGAAAGTTTTGTGTTATCTGTTTCTTTTTTCTAAGAATCTTTTTGTTCTGTGTCTTGTACTCTAGTAACTACAGTACTTTTGATAATGCTTCATAGAATATTAACTATTTTTATTCTCTTATTTTGTTATGAAATTTTGTTTTATTTTTTCAGAAAATGAAAAAAGAAACATTACATTTTATGGAGTCATTGTCTAGAGGATTTTTTTTTCATTTTTTATTCTAAAGTGAAAAAAGAAATAACAGAAAAATCAAGAAGCAAACAAATCAAAAAACAGTAACAACAAAAGCCAAACAACAATAACAAAGAACAATAGTTATATAGGTTTTCAAAACAAGATGATAGGAATTTAACAATGGTTGTTATATTGCATGTTGTTGTCTTCAAAATAGTTGCTCAGGTTACCACATACAGGAATAAAACAAAACAGTAAAATGGAACAAAACATTGAATTTCAAAAGCAAGACAGAAGGAAATCCTCCACAGTTGCTATAATGCATATTGCTGTCCTCCAAATAGATGCTCAGACCACCAGCCTTAGGCCTGCAAAGTCAATCAGAACAATATAGGCATTAAGTTATTCTTTTTTTACTTCAGTTGCCATCATCTCAGCCTGACTTCCTCTGAATCAGCCCACTGCTTATGGGGGTGGGGTGCAGTGTTGCTGTTTTTGTCTCCCAGCCCCCTCACTGGCTAACTCACAGGGAAAGTGTGGTTTGACTTCTTGATTCACCTCCTGTTCTCCATGGCAGCTGCCCCAGCTCACGAGAGGGCATGGCTTGGCTTCTCAATTCTCTTCCCGTTCCCCATGGTGGCTGCCCTGGCTTACGGGAAAGGCGTCTGTCTAGAAGATTTTCATAAAGGAGATTTCTACCTATGAAATTTGGGATTTAAGGCATCCTTGTCGAGAAAAACTTTTTAACTCAAAGACATTCTGATATTCTTAAATCAACTTTCAAACCATCTCATTAGAAAAAAAAAAAAAGCAGGATTTTTCAGGTTCCCAAATCAAAATGATTATTTAGTAGTTGGCACAGTAGTTTGTGAGAGTTGAAAGCCAAAATAATAGCCATCTAAATGGGTGTCATCTTATGGGAAATTATTAACTTTATTAGTTTCTTTTCCTTTTTGGATTTTCCTGAGAAATTCCTGTTGTGCAATAAGAGTGGACTTTTATAAAATGAAAAGAAAGTGCAAGTTATGGAAGGTTAAAGCAGTTGTTCACCAATTTGCATCATGTAAACTTCTGCCCATCTTGCAGACTCTTTTGTGTCAAATGAGTCCAAAAAGAGAGGGACTGCATCTCACAGCTGCTTGGCTGGAGCACCTGCAGCCAGGGTAGCCAGCTGAGATCCAGGGCAGCCCAGAAAGGGAGGTGGGTCTCCCCAGGGAGGAATTGTGTGCTTACTTGCGTTGTGTGCAACTGTACTGTTCAGGAGAGAAACTTCAAGGTCTATGTTCGTTTTTTAGCTACTAGGAAATAAACTGAACCTAAAAAGTGACAGTGGCATGGGAGAGATAGAGGGTTTTTGTTACTTGTTCCATAATAAGATGAGAGCAAGTAAACGCAAGCTTAAACTGGAAGGCGACCCAGTGCCAGTGGCCAGAAACATCGACTGCCCTGTGACGCGAACCTGGTCCCTAATAGGTGTCACACTGGGGGGTCCCTGGCCCTCTCCTCTGAGAATGCATGCTGCCTTGACACAGCCTTGCTGAAGCCTGAGTCCCGGTGCCCGCAGGCGGCAGAATGAGGGGCTGTTAAGGTGTGACTGTGGGTGCGTTCATGGGCACAAACCCCAGGCTTGCAGACCAGCTACATAGAGCTCTTTCTATTTGCACTTCGACAGGATATGCTCCGTGCAAGGACAAGTGACTGCTGGTGTCCCCATCTTGCCCCTCCCAGAGGCAGGACTCTGGGTCTCCATGTCTTCCCTCTTCTCCATCCTTGGGTGCTGAATGTGCTGGGATGGAGAATTTGCCTTTGAGTTTCCATTGCCCGTGTCCAAGGAGCTGCACCTGAACTCTGCCTCGCATCAGCGATGTGCAACACTGTTCCCATGGCATCTTGCACACCATGGGTGTCTCTGAATCTCTAAAGTGGCTTTTCAGAAGGCGCCCAACCACGTCCACTCATTTGGAAACGGTATCTATGAAAGCATGACTGTTAAAAATCAGTATTAGCAGCCTCGCCAGCAGTAAGAGCCATGTGCCCTGGGTCACAGTGCTCCTGGAGCTCGGGCGAAGTCTGGCTTTTCTTGAAAGTGCTGTCACCCTCACTTTAGAAATGAGAGGACTTGAGGCTCAGGAAAGGTTAAATAACCTGTCCAAACTGCTTCAGCTATTAAGCCTTAAAAGGCAACACAGCTCCATCTCCCTGGCTCTCAAGCCTCTGCACCATGTGTGTAACTGCGAAGTCTTTTAGCTCTGTAAATGGAGCAATTTGAGAGACACACATCTCCGGCTGATCTAGATGCGCTTTAAAATGTGCGGCATAAGAAAAAGTGGTACATTTTCCCCAGCTCTAATAGCACTGAATTTCCATTATGTCTAAGACTGTTGATCCTGGCTGGATGGCATCGTGGTGTTTTGTCTGAGTCTTTGCCATGTTCAGTGTTTTGTAGACTAGAACACAGAAAGGCTGCGCATTTTTATGAGCACATATTGTTTTGGAAAGAACACAACCGTAGGTCATTAACTCCTAATGGCTGTTTTAAAACACAGCTCTCCTCCTAATTGTTCAGTAATAGGTAGTTGGTTAAATGAATTATGTATATTTTACAATGTGTAGCCATTAAAAACAACATTTCATGAGAATATTCAGTAACATTAAAAATCGCTTATGATCAGTTGTAAGACGAAGCACTGAAGTCATTATGTAGTAAACTGATCATTTCCTTCTTTTTATTTAAAAACATGTAAATAAATATGTAGATGAATTAAACAACAAAAAAGTTCATGGTGACTCTCTCAGGATGGTTGGATTTGTGAGATTTCTAATTTATTTCTTTAGCTTTCTTCATTTTCTAATATACCTACTACAATGTAGATTTAGAATGAGAAAATTCTATTCAGTATGACCATATTTTGTTTTGGAAAAACAGTTCATGCTCTTTGAAAAATGATGAGGAAAATATGAAAAAAGGAAAAAAAAATCCCCAAATCACATTACTAGAGAAAAGTCCCTATAACATCTTAGTAACCAAGTTTCTTTTTCTTTGTTTCCTTCTTTCCTTCCTTCCTTTCTTCTTTTCTTCCTTCCTTCCTTCCTTTCTTCTTTGGTTTCTTTCTGTCTCCCTCCTTCTTTCCCAATCTCTCACTCTGTCTCTGTTTCTTTTTTTGAGACAGTCTCGCTGTGTAGTTCAGCCTGGGCTTAAACTCATTATGTAGCCCAGGGTGATCTCGAACTCATAGTAATCCTCCTATCTCAGCCTCCTGAATGCTGGGATGACAAGCATGCAAATCCATACCCAGCTTCATTAATGACCAAATCTTGAATCGTTTTTCCCTGTATACCACCATTAACTGTTTCTGTGTGGGTTCCTAGAGTAAATGTTTTTCTATGATCTACTGCTGCTCAACTTCAAACTATGGAATTCCGTACTCGTTAATTAATTAATTGCCAAATTCATTAAATTCCGGGGGATAGTATATGAATGCATTTTGATTTTCTTTACTAATTCCTTATTAATGGAAATGTAAGTTCTTGTTAATTCTTCTCATTGATAAACCATGGTTATTAGATATTTGGCCTGTATATTTTAAAAATGATACTGCAGGTTGTGCATTTAGAGTCCTAAAACTGCATGAAAAATGTACATTTTCACATAAATTTGGGAGTCCTTGTTTCCCGCACATAAAGGATGGGCATGTGGAGGTGCTATTTCAAGCACATATGCCTCTCATCGAGGCTCCTGATTCCTCATAAAAGAGAAAAGATCACCCTTCCAACTCCCAGGGCTCTGTTGTTCTGAGGGAGGATTTTTTTTTTCATTTTTGATCCTGGGAATTGAAGTCATGGCCTTCACACTGAGCCACATTTGCAGCTCTTTTTATTTTTACTTTATTTTATTTATTTTGAGACAGAATTTTGCTGAATTGCCCAGACTGAACTCAAACTTGCAATTCTCCTGCCTCAATCTCTCAGAGTGCTGGGATTACAGGTATTATGCACCACCATGCCTGGTCTAGATGGGAGAATATTTTTAATGCTAAATCTTGATGAAGAGTGGACTGAATTAAAGGAGGATTCTCCATAAGCAGAATAGCAGGCCTTCCCTAGATGGCTCTGTTAAATTGCATTCAAACTGTCCCTGCCCCAGTCAAAGGACTGGGTGAGTGTTCTGGGCTCTTCCTTCCATACCCCATGCCCAGGGGTTCAGAAAACTTTTCTCCCTTGAGTAATCAAGGCTTGGTTACTACCTGCAACACAATTCTTCCATATACTAGAATAATTCTTTTGATAAAATCATTGTATTTCAACTTTAACAAGCACTATTTTTTCGAGAGCTTATATTCTCATTTAGCTGTGTCTCCCCATTAGAAAAAGTCCTGAAATACCAGTGCAACTGACCCTCAGGCTGTGGGATTGCAACCCTCCTGGGGTACAAGCCCCTGTTTCCCAACCCGAACTGAAAGCGGGGTGCTGTCAAACTCTGGGGATGGCATTTAAATAGATGCAGTCCTAAATGTGGTATATTTTGTGGAAAGGATGAATATAAATAGAGTGGAAATGACCCAAGACCTTAATTCTAAGGATTATTCTGTAATTTTGTTTTACAACTGATTGCCTAAGAAAGAACTCTGCGGGACCCAATTGGTAAAGTGGAATTCACTCTTCACAGTTTACAAAAACTGGACAGAAGCAAACACGGGGCATTTGTGTCTTTCTTCTTGGAGGGGATGGGGTCCTTGTAGTATCTCTTCCCCTACTCCCCGTGTAGTCAAAGAGTCCATCAGCCAGAATATCAAGCACTGCATGGAATATATGAGTGCCCTCCTAAGTGGGTTATATAAAAGGCTTGAGTGGATTATGTTTGAAAACTCATAATGGAGCACCCATTCACAAGCAAGCCACTCTGAAGCATCTACTTACCATGCATCCTTATAATTTTACTGTTGCTTTCTTTGCTGGGCTAAAAACATTGCTGGGCTGCAAATACCTCTCAGTGTGCATTTGTAAGTTCTCCATTATCTACATATTCAAGTTTATACTCAGTACTTATAACTTAATGCATGGTTTGCATATTGATATATTCATTGCTTTATTTCTGTTTGTCCAGCTGTGATATACAAAGGAGAGATGAATTTGTTGCATGTTGCTGATCTCTAATCTGGATTTTTTTTTTGTGTACCGGGGATCAAACTCATAACCTCGCGCCTGCTGGGCAGGCACTTATGCCATTGAGCTAAATCCCCGGCCTACTTTTTGAGACAGGGTCTCACTATGCAGTTCAGGTTGTCCTTGAACTCACTTTGTAGCCCAAACTGGTCTCGAGCTCATGAGGATTCTCCTGCCTCAGCCTTCCAAGTTCTGGGAGTAAAGGCATGTGCCACCACACCCAGCTTCTGGTCTGGATTTTTGTGTCTGTGAGTTCAGTTTTGTTCATTTCGTAAGAACACACTGTTTTGCCCCAGTACAGCAAGAAAGGAAGGAGGTTAGGATGCCTTGCTCCTACTGTGTGTGGAGTTAGATGGAACAAATGAGCCAGGGAAGCTAAAAAGAGCCTAAGAAAATGTTCTACCTGGGTGGCCAGAAGTCACCAGGGTAGATTGGCCATGAGTCTTTGTGGACACAAAGAGAAGAAAATTATTTACACACTCCAGAATCACCAGACATATCCTGCTGTGTCTGCACTTACCTTTCTATTGTAGCCCTGCTATGACCAGGCAGATCCCAGGGGAACAGAGTGTGTGACCACAAGCTCCCCTAAGAAGAGCCAATCACACATGCTGGGTTGGATGTGATATCTCAGCTGGAGTAGATTAATACGGCCTCTGGTACAGGAAGCACAACCATTAGTGCTTCAGGTGTGTTCTTCATGGCTTTCAGAATCATTCTTATTTCTTGAAAGCATAGATCTGCATATCTTTAGTGGCCTTGTGTCAGGACAGACTAATATGCTCATTCACTGTCCTAATTTAGATCACAGAGATAGAACTTGCTACAAGTCCAATACAGAATCCCACTGTATCCCAATATGTTGATGGCACCACTCGCAGAAGCAGCAAGCGGCTACTGTCATGAGTAGGATGGAGTGTCAACTTTGGGATCCACCTAGGAGATGGGTGGAGCTCACTCTTGGGTGTATTTAGGTGGGTCATGGAGGGTGCCCTTGAGGTCTACAACTGGCCGCTGGTTCCTTCCTATCTGGTGCTGTTCCCCTTGTCTGCTTCCAGGCCACCATAACCTAAGCAGCTTTGCACCACCACACACTTCCACCATGATGTTTCTGCCTTGGAGCAGCTGCCCATGGACTGATCCCCTGAAACCATGAGCCAAATAAACTCCTTCTTTAATTTGTGGGAAATTATATTCAGCAATGGGAAATCTGACTAATACTGCTAGTATGTTGGAATTCTCAGTAAGGTGCATACTAAAAGTAGGAAATGAAACATTGGGTTATCTGAAGGCTCACCACATAAAAATATTTTTAGGAATATTGCTTTTTTGGGTGTGACAAAACCAGGTCTCTCTCTCCATTACATCCTACACTTACCATCATGAATAAAATGTACAATGTCTGGTAAGCATGCATTAGTCTTTGTGTTCAGTGGATTTGTATAATCTTGCAATTTTATCTGAACATATTCAAGAGTATAAATTAGGTCAAAACACTCAGTATGATTCAATTAACTGTGCCGAATGCTAGCACATTTGCTTTCTTGACATCAAATGGAAAAGAAAGGGCTCATTGAATGTGAGCCAAAGCTGGAGGTCACAACATGGATTCTAAAGGTCTCCTGTGACTTCAGCTGAACTTTAAGACTTTTCTCAGCTGAAGATAGCTGTCTACTGCCACTCACTGAAGAAAGGGAAAACCAAATAGATCACAAATCACTGCAGACAAAATGACTTCCTTTCCAGACTAAAGGGAATAATGAGAAATCAGACATATAAATTGGCACAAAAAATGAGGGCCTGCTCTCAGTGGTCTGAGAACAGGTATTGCACATTGGTTTAACAGCCATAATTATTTTCCTTCCTTTGGAAGATGCTTTTGTCTCCATTTGTCTGATCCTCAGCTCTGAGACTATTTGTGAATATGCCTGAAATGTATTTTATGGTGACCTCATGTACCTATTACTTTCTCTTGTAGTCTGTGTTCTTAGGGAAAAGTTCAGTGTGTCACAGACTAGTTTATCTGCACACCCCATCCTTGCCATCTAACTCCTGTCTGGCCTTATAGTTCCTACCACCAGCGAAGGAGGCAAAATTCTTATCTTTGTTCTAGCAGGAAATGCAAATGAAAGCTAAGTGACTGGAAAGTTACACTGGTGACAGTTCCAGAATCCTCTCTGTGATTGGCTGATTAACTATCATGACCATGCCCAACACTGATGCCAAGAAGCACCATAAGAAACAGCCTCAGAACCAGGCATGGAGGATCACAAGTTTGAGGTGAGCCTGGGGAACTTAGTGACTTAGAGAGATCCTATCTCAAAATATAAAATAAAGAAGGGCTGGTAAGTCAGCTTGAAAGCCCTGAGTTCAATTCCCAGTAATACAATAAAACAAAACAAAACTCCTCCCACAGAATAGAACAAAACAAAACAAAACAAAACAAAACAAAACAAAACAACAGGTTCTCAGTTCATAGAACTACTACATGCTTGCTTGCTTTCTTTACTCTCTGAAAGTCACCCCATGAAAATGAAAACTGCAAACATAAATTGAGCACCTTAGATGTTTCCAGAACTTTTATACATTTAATCATAAAATAACTCTACAAATTAGTTATTACTATCATATTAAAGGAAAGCAAAGAGAATTTGAAAAGGAAAGCTTATTCAGGTTTAAGTTTAGTGTAGACAGTAATGTGAAGTCAACTCCATGAAATCTATACCCTTGATATCTAATACTTCCATGTATTTCTTATGTACCAGGGAATGCAGGAATAGTTGAATGCTTCAGAAGATTTGCTCTTCAAATTTACCATTGATTCTAAGTGCTGAGTTTAATGTAATCCACTTTATTCTTACTTCCTTTAAACTTATTTATGGGACCCCTCTGCAGTAGTGTTTAGGACACAAGTAGTTCAATATACTATCAACAAACAAAGAGTTAACTCGATATAGGTCCAGACTATTGTATCATGTGCTTGGCTTGATTCCAGAATGCCTACATATTATTATAACTCTTAGCAAACATATCATAGTTTTGATAAATGTCCCCACAAAGCCCATGACTTGAAAGCTTAGTCACTACTCTCTGTCTAGTGGGAAGTTGTGGAACCTTTAAGAGGTGGGGAGGTCTGAGGTCACTGGGGGTGAGGCTTGAAGGACCCAGTGAGACCTCACTTCCTCTTCCTCTCTTTCACTTCCTGGTCATGAGGTCTGTGGTTTTGCTCTGCCACCTTTGTATCTAGGTTGTGCTGCCCCAGGCCCAAGGTAATGGGACCAAACAATCATGGACTGAAACCTCTAAAACTGCAAACCAAAATAAACCTGTTCTCTTTATAAGTTGATTTATCTCAGGGATTTGTTATTATGATGGAAAGCTGACCAACCCAAAAGCCATCTTAGAATTTTATCTCAAATTGTGTGCAAAATGAATAAACTGTTCATGACCACTAAGAACCAGAACCTTAATCATGATCTCTGCAGAATACCAGGGGCTTTGCATTCAAGGGAAGAGAATAAAAGAGCCATTGATCTTTTCTTTCTTCCAGAGCAATGAGTAAATCTTACAATCACTTTTTTCCTTCCTTAAGGAAAAACCGAAGCTATGATAACTGGTTTTACTTTCAATCGATGACTCCTAACTTCAAGTTGACTTCTAATGTCACCTAGAAACTCAGATTCCTTGGTCCAGTCAATCTGTTTCTGTTGACAGAGATGATCAAAACGGATCACCCTGGCATCAGTAAACAGAACTCATTGCTTCTGTTTATGTGGGCAGACATCTTTCATTGTCCCCGACTTTAGTCTTTCTTCAGGTCAGACTTCAATACATTAGCTTATCTTGTTTCTGACTTTAAAATACTGTTTGTCCACAATCCAACAACTGACGCACCATCTCCGCCATGACCACGCTAATTAGAATCACAGCTTACCCTTCTTTATCGTTCAGTGGCAGGTGCCCATTCCCGCATTCCTTGCACACCCCCATTCTCTGCTCTCCACAGAGCAGCCAGAGTAATTCTACTAAAATTATCACTAGGATATGTAAACCTGCTGCACAAGACTTTTAATAGCTTTCTTTGTCATGGAAGAGAAATCTGAAGATATGCAAGTAATTTTAGAAGTTTCTCCAGGATCTGTTCTGAAGTCAGCCCTGGCCACCTCATGTCTCTAGTGAAGATGAGAGCAGCTTTCCAAGGAGCTCCCTTCATTACTTTACTGCCATTAGGCTGATCACCAGTTGTCACTCAGCTATCCCAACACAAGATTGTGTTCAGGCTCAGAGTAAGACAGGACAACAGGGGGAGGGGCTCACCCGGGGGAAGGGACATTCACAATACAGTGACACCATCATCACTGAACACAGATCTAACCAGGAAAGTGCCATTTTGGACCAATCACGAAAGTGCTAATTTCAATTCTTCATTTGACTCTGGAATTGTTCATAGAACCAGTCAAAAGATGGCCTTCTCAATCCTTCATTTGCATGTTGGCACAACCAATCAAAATACACAATTTCCAACCCCTCATTTACATGTAACAGGAAGCCAAATGAGGTTTTTTGATAGGACAGTTTATATGTGGTGTGATACCAAGTGAGCATTTGATAGGATGACTTTCCCGATCCTGTATATATGTGAAAGGGAGATAACCTGGGAAGTTTCCATACAAAAAGATTGCTTGCCCTTATCCTCACTAGCCCGCTCTTGTCTTGCGAAGTTTATTTCCTTTCTGCCTTCAATAGATGTGCAAGTTCACTGCCTTTTCTGTGTGTCTTGTGTAGTTCTGTGGTTGGGGCACCAAGGACCTGGAAAGAATCCCATTGGATTCTTCAGCTGATAAGAAGAGGAAGAGGCACTCATTTTGAATCTTTGCTGCGTGTTTCAAATCCTCAGGGTACACCCCAGTTTCTGAGATCCAGGCAGTGAGAAGTTTTTTCCTTCCTATTTGGCTGGTTTTTGTTTTGGGGGCTTTCAATACCATGACAAAAATATTGACCTTTCTTTTCTATTGTGTCCTGATATTTTATTAATTCCTGCTGTTTTTCTCTCCCATCGCAGATACTCCTCAATACTCTAGAGCTGCAGTGACGTGCCAATCACATTCACAGCAACCACCAATCCCATCTTTGTGACAAAATGCTAGGTCTTCAAAGCACCAATTGCTCATGTTCTAAACAGTGTCTTTCTCAGAACGAGATCAGGCACACAGCAATGAACCAGCAATAAACACAGCAATAAATACAGCAAGAAGCACAGCAATAACCTCATGGTTGTCCCAAAAGTGGGTGAGTTCTTTCAGTGATGAAGCATTTGTTGTGTACCACCATATTCTTTGACAGAATCACCTACTTCCTTAATTAAATCACCACCCTAAGTACTGCCAGAGTCTGCTTTTCCTCAATTCTTAGGACTAAATATTTGCTTTTCAATTTGGAAGATTATATTGAATGCAGATATTCTGAATTCTATTGCTAAGCCCTGATAATAGAGGCCTATTTCTTTTTCTGAATAAAATCATGAAATTAGTCAGAAACATTACATTATGACTACAGAGAAGGAAATGCTATTTCAAAAAGCAGTCATTGCATTCTTAGTCTTTTAGTTTTCAGCTTATACTGAAATTATTCAAGTGAAAGATAAACTCTAAGCTTCCCTCTGTTTGTTTAAAATTGACTCTAAAAACAGCACTTTAGAATGTGTTGGGTAATGAATATAACTAAATTCAATAATTTCTTTTCTAGGGGACAAAGGAGCTGAGAAGCTTTGTTTAAGGACATATCGGGAATCCTTTTGGCAGGACAATCTATGGATACGTTTTCTTGATTATCATAAATTAATCCACACCAAAGCAAACAGTAAATCCATCCCGAAATGAGAAGTTACCCATAATGCTTTGCCACTTAGACTGACAGACATTATTGTTTTTGATGATAATCTTTCACTCGTTTCATTTTAACTTAAGTGTTTTAGAACAATCACATCTATGCTGTCTTTAAAATACCTCATCTCCCTGGAGCCAGAGATAATAAGGACTTCTAAGTGTGTCCCAAGGTCAAGTGCTGGGTGGACAACGTGACTTTGCCAACATTTCTGCCACACTTGAATGTCACTGATAGCTTGTCACCACATTCTTCCCTGGTGCATTGAGAAGAGACAGACACCTCCAACATGTCCGAACCACCCCACCTAGGTTTAGTGGAAAACTTTCTCTTTGGAAATGAAGCCAGGCTTCATTCGATAGTGACCTTGACTTGGCTTAGATGGTGCCTTGTTAGACTGTGAAGGAGATGCTCTGGGTGTTATTTTCTGTGTGTGGCAGAATCATGCACAAGACCTGGTCCTGTCCAGGAGCTCTGGGACAAAATCTATAGTCTCTAGGATTAGGGTCCCAACTGGACTCTACAACATTGCTGTTTTGTTCCATAATTCCCATGAAATCACTGAAGCCATACAGGGGGGAAAAAAAGCTCCCTGTTGTGATTCTCAACGCATAATGTCCTTTTTAAAAATGATAGATAACAAGGCCTAGATAGTCTTAGTCTGGGGATCTAAATAGGCTCAGGGTTCTTGGTCATATGCTTTTATTTTATTTTATTTTATTTTATTTTATTTTATTTTATTTATTAAACCCAAGACCTTTACACTAAGCCCCCAAACTGCCCTGGCTCTGCTCAAACTTGTGTTCCTCCTGCCTCAGCCTCTCAGACTGCTATCTCAGCACTATGGTATGGAATTCCATAGTTGGAGTGTGGAAATCTGTACTGGGGACACTGAATTCATAATGGCTAATTTTGCATCCTTCTCTAAGGAATAAATGGATGCTTGGGGTTATGGTATCACCCTTTTGAGACTTCCCATTAACTCTTGGGATGGGCCATCCTCTCCTACTCATTAAGACTAAACTAAGACTACTAAAACGAGAAAGAACACTCCAGAGCAAGATCCTTCTTAGCATAAGATCACCTCAGCTCTCTTGAGTCATCCAGGATTATGCACTGCCTGCCGAGTTATCCACCTCTGAATCTTCCGCTAGCCCCTCCTATCACTGTACACAGCCATTGCGTTGCACACACCCAATAGATAGAGGCTGGTTTGGAGTACCTGGGTCTTTGCCTGTCCTGAGGCATTGATGTTCCAGCCCCCCATCATGCATTACTAAATTTGTCTATTTCTTATTTCATTCTTTCTCCATATCCCTCATACAGGTAGTTGGGGATCTTGGCGAGGTCCCCAGTAAATCTACATCTTTGTCATATGGCATAAGGGAATGTTAGGCACACTTAGTGTATCATTGTGCAAAGTGACAGATCCGTGGAACTGTTTGATCAAAAAGACTCCTTGCCTGGTTTGGACGGGGTCCATCCAAAACCACTGAACTACAGAAAGTTGAGTAACATCTGTGACTATTTCTTACATTTGCAATTTCGCCTCCCATAAATGGGTGTTAAATTAAATAGAGTATCACTATGTCTGTGGGGTTTTTAAAAATCCTATTTAATTGGTTGTTCCTGGGGTCTTATTTATCTAGTCACTGGCCCAGCGAAGTAACAGAGTCCAATATCTGTTAGACCCATTTGATCATTACTCTAGGTGCTGATCCTGAATATCATCATTGAAGTGACGAGTTTAGGAAGACTCTCTGCCATCCCAGATGCTCACAGTGCTGTAATTAGCCTGGTTTTTGTAGCCTGGGGGATGTGCATTGATTTGACTCTGGGAACACATAATTAATTCTACCTTTTCAAGCATATGATGACAGAAGCTGTAAAGGATTGTACTACTGACTTTTCACATGTTCCCACTGAACACTCACCATCTTAGTTGAAGACTCAATTACCTGTGCTTAAACTACAGCAGCGGGCTCCGAACTGGCTTTTCACAGAGCGTTCCTTTGCCAGTAACTCCAGAACGACATGGCCAGTGACATCAAGGTCCCGCATCTTTAGCTCAGAGGCTCCAGAGCAGAGCTCCACCACAGCATGAGAGATTCTGTCCTCTGACTCCACCTGTCTTCTTTCTTAGCACCTGTGTCCTATTTCATACCTCAAGGTCCGCACCCTACACCCATAGTTAATGAACTCTGCTTTCTGGTATAGCCAGTAGTTTGCAAGTTCTTTCTCATTCCTGGACTTCCCTGCTTCACAATCTCCTATGCTCCAGCTCCTACTAAAACACATACACGTTCTTGCCTGATAGATGCTAACCCACAGGAACTGCACTATCCTTTCTGCAGGATGACTTTTCTGGTGCCTCTTGGTTTCCATGGCAACTTCACCCTATCAATGATGCTTTCATACATTTTAAGGCTCCATAATGCTGAGGTGATTTTCTATTTATCTTGGTGCCTGTAGAGAAGATGGACTTGTATGTGATTGGCTCTCAAAAAAAGGTCTTTAAAAATACATTATTTTATAAAAGAACTCAAAAAATATAATAATAATAAGTCAATACTTTAAATCTTTCTTTGAGGGAAACAATACAGAAGCTTCATAAATATTTAGATTTGCTGGATGATTATGATTTATAAAACATTACCATAGCTGAGCATAGTGGTACATACTGGTAATCCCAGAATTTGGGGAGGTTGAGGAAAGAGAATGTTGAGTTTGTGCCCAGCCTGGGTAATTTAGCAACCTGGAAAAAGTCATGTCTCAAAGTAAAAGGCCTTGTTTTCATTCTGTACTACACACACACACACACACACACACACACACACACACACACACACATTACCAAGTTGTTTTATTTTTCCTTTAGCGAGAAATCAAATTTACAGAGAAGCAAATTATTCCTTCTGGTCATTACCTACCAGTGTATATCCATCTTCCCTTCCTTCCTAGTTAGATAAATACTTAGAATAGCTGCTCTAAACTTTGCAGAGCTGAAAGTAGCACTGGGGATGAATAAGCGACCAAATTCCAGAGAGAAATAATGATGCCATCAAGTGATCCACGCCTGCTACCATGTTTTTCCTCCTTGGACCTTGGACAATATCAAGCCACATGCAACAAAACCCGAGAAAAGACTTTCACCCAGCAGCTGAAGTGTGTCACTCCCTGGAATTAAAGAAGTTGCCTTTTGGGAACTCTAACCAGTGGAAGTTCTAGAAGACTTTAGTGAATATTAATTCTAGTTTAAATCTGTCTTGAAATACTTAGCATTTTCTTTACAATCCAATTCTCTATCTATATGTACGTATGTATGTGTCTGATGTTATGAAAATGCCAATATGTGGAGACCTTCATCTCACAAGCACATCTCCAGACATGCGCTAAATCTGCCTGACTAAAAGACACTCCTGCTTTGCAAAAAAAGAAAACTAAATTGATTTTATATAATTAAGCAATAAAAGAGTGGCTGTTCCTTAGCTGTTAACCCAGATAGTTATTAGCTGCTAAGCAATGCTCTGCCCTTGGGCCTTAATTAGTAGGTGAAAAATGTGAAACGATTATTATGGACTGGTGTGAAAAGCTAAAAAAAAGTTGGGCTTCCACTTTCCAGAGACACTCTGTTCTTAGCTTTTTGATTTCTTATCAATTAATAGAAGTTTTAATTATTATATCTTTCTTTAGAAACCACTAAAATACTTTGGAAAATATATGCTTTTATATGAAATATTTCTTAAAGGCCTTTTGCAAAGAGAGCCATTTTTGGGGGGTTTATAGTATTTTTCTTAATTTTAAAATAATTATGAAAAATACAGAAAAAAAAATAGAAAAGAGGCTAAAAACTACCTGAAACACTCTCCTGTAAACATTTTGTTGAATTTCGTTCTGTGGGTGTACATCTAGTTATGGTGTGAAGACTCAAAGTGTACACGTGTTTTCACCCATCTTTTCCACATATCTTTATATTAAAATTATTTCCAGATTTCTTTTAATGACACCTCGTCTACACAATAGAAGATAGCAAGTTAACCAATTTCTTCTTAGGTTTGTCTGCTTTTCCCAGGTGAGCGCAGTCCAAAGCTCTGTGTTTGGGCACTGTATTG
The DNA here is from genome assembly GCA_004363535.1 of Dasyprocta punctata. Taxonomy (NCBI): domain Eukaryota; kingdom Metazoa; phylum Chordata; class Mammalia; order Rodentia; family Dasyproctidae; genus Dasyprocta; species Dasyprocta punctata. The sequence goes on along the minus strand of RJWM01003221.1, from coordinate 66,376 downwards.
GTAGTCATTGACCCTTTATGAAAACCATGCTTTCACCCAGAACCCTTTCCCTCTCTTTCTTGGTTTACTATTGTAGACACTAAAGAATGGACCCAACTCTTGTAATCTTCAAGTCCTTCTGGAAGGACATGATTCCTTTACTGAAGCTGAGGAATCCCAGGGTATGTGAGAGGAAACTTGAAAACAACATAGACCAAAGGAGCAACACGTGGAGAGGTGTTTGGAATTGCTATGAGAAGGCCCAGAGCTGAGAGCCTGCAGATGTCTCCTAGCTCTCCCCAAGGTTAAGAAGACTACTGACTGAATTCTCAAAATCCTCCTTAGTTCCATGACTTAAGTTTATCTGTGTGTTCAGGAACAAGAGGAATCTGGGTACACACATTTTCTGATGGGTTTCAGTACTCAATAGGCCAATGTAAGATAAAAGAGACCATGCACTTACAGCAACTGTCCTCCCTCAAACTGAACTAATTCCTATGTATGTAAGCCAATTAATGAGAAAACACCGTAAGGAGATCAATTGCTACATGTGATACATATTGGGACACCTGTGTCCCCAAGCCTCCTGGGAAGGGAAGTTGAAGTAGGTCACTTGGATATGAGTGTGTCTGTATTTGTAGTCACTGATATTCCCACTTCAAGGCCCAGGACCAGCAGTGAGATGAAGATAGTTGGCACGCCATGCTAATTCATATTGAACTTCGGTGATTTCCACTGTATTCTAGGAAATGTACTTCTGCTTGTTTTCTCTCCTCTCTCTCTCTCTCTCTCTCTCTCCCTTTTGACAGGATCTTGCTGTGTGCGTCAGGATAGTCTTGAACTCACTGTGTAGTCCAGGGTGGCCTTAAATTCATGCCAATCCTCCTGCCTCACCTTCCCAAGTACGGGGATTACTCAACACTGCTTTAATACTTACATGTATGGCAAGCTTTGGCAAGTGTCTATCATGCTTTTACTGCTCAATATCTGGGCCAACTCATGTAGTCCACATCTTTTTATAGAGGAAGTTGGGATCCCTGCATACTGACCCCCAAAACGCCATGACTACACTCAAGTTCATGAGCGAGGCTCACCTCTGCCTTCACGGCTTTGCAAGTCTCAAAAACACTGTGTTAGACCTGGCTCTTGTGTTAGCTTTTGTTGGTGACACTCAAGTGTCCCTGCAATTGTGTCTGAGTGAACTCATCTTCAAATGAAGACTTGGACTTTAATGAATGACTCAGCACCAGAAAATGCACTCCTGGAACATTTCCTTCACAGATCAAATTGAGGATGGATTTTTATTGCACACTGAGTGATCAAACCATATGTAGAGTCTGTTCGCCCTGTCTGTAAGTCTTACCACCCAGAGAAGCAGCCAAATGGACCCCAACTGTCCTTAGCTTCTCCTGAGAAGCCAGCCATCTTCAAATCCCTGTTCTGCTTTAACTCGCTTTAAGTGGCTTGAAGGCATAGGAAGAGAGCACACATTTTGAGAAAATTGTCATTTGCTATGGAAATTTTAGAATTCACAAATTTGGAAATAAAAAAGGGAACTTGTTATACTCTATCCCAGAAACCAGGCTGTGTTGTTAGACACGATCCCGTCAAATCCTTACAACTCCCTGCGGCAGGCTCCGGAAAAGCCACATGGGGTGATTGTTTCAGATCAAGCACAGCCCCACGTCTGCAAATTCATGTGGTTAGAATTAGTTTTCTTTCATCCTTACTTTCTAGAATGGTTGTTGAATGAGAGGGAAGCCAGCGCTCAGTCTTACCCATGTGACCTCCGTTCCTGTGGATAGGTAGGTCCACTGTCCCTTAGGAAGAGAAGGGGTCAGACTTTCTCAGAGGGCAGCTGTATGTACCAAGGAATTGCTTTGCATTCTTACATTTATCCTTCTTTCTAATCCTGGGAAGTAGACCTGGCTATTTCAGTTCTGCAGACAAAGAGATCTCAGTTGAGAGGACGGTGAAGAGAGGAGTCATCTGCTTTGTGTGTCTCTATTCTCTGTGTCATTGTTGGGAGCGTATGTCTACTTTTGGTCTTGGAACATCAGATGATCATTGGTGTCATCTTGTTCTTTATTTTTTAAAAACATTTTCACAGTTTGCTTTTACATGTTAATTTCATCAAGGCTCAGCCTGACAACTCCTATACTTTTGGTGGCAAACACAGACCTGGCACATAGTCAGTGTAAAGGAAGTAGCTGTGCAAAGACGGGGTGTGAGTGTGCAAAAGAAGGCCTGACATTTGACCCTCACATTCCTGCAGCATAGCCCCAAATGGTACTCCCTGCAGTGTTCCTGGTAGAAACTTGAGGTGGTTCTGGATAAAAATTTGTGAGCCTTTTAATTCTCAAGAACTCTTAGTTTAGAGAGGAAGAACCAGGCAGAAAACTTTTGAAATATGCTTCATGAGAACTTGTAATGATGGGGAACTTGCACAACGGAAGAGGCAGTTTCCACCCTGTCTTTTGAACTTGCAAATGGTAACTAAACCCTTAGATCCATTCTAGCAAATGCAAAGAAGTTTTAAACACTCCCCGCTTTTAAAAGTATTATTTCTGTATTCCACTGTGTTTGAAATGAAAACGTACTCTTTGATTTTAGACTTCAGATAAACATATGCACATATATGAGTAACCTTTATAATTATACTATTAAGAGCTTTATTTTGTCTACTTGAGTTTTCCAAGAATGAAAGTGAAATGATAATATCTGGTACTATTACTGGATTTTCATCACCAGTTCTTGAGTTTCTGAAAAGGAATAAATGAAATATTTGCCTCAAGTACTTCTTTTTTTTTTCTTTGTGGATCTTTTTTTCCTAAGAGTACAAATGTTCATAAGATCTCTTTGTATCATACATTTTAATCACTAAAAATGATAGTTTTAATCACTTATGAAACTTGGGATTCTTATGCCACATTCTTATGCTACTGCTGCTTTTTAAAACCTCATAGGCATATAGTATACTTATTTGAATTTCCTCATTTTTGCATGAGCTTTTCTTTTCTTTTCCTAATCTGATTTTTCCATAGAGTAGAACAATTAAAATTACTGCAGTAACGTGTAAAATTGACCTTTCTTTTTTAGACTTTACTTCTTCACTTTTAACCTTGTACACTGATAACTGTGCTTTCAAAATTTTGCTTTCATAAGTGTTATTTCATATTCTTTTTACTCTGGTGATGTAGAGGCTGCAGACCCTCTTTTTATTTGGTCTGCAATTGCTCCAGTTTAGAGGTTCCTCCAGGGTTCCTGGGTTAAGGCATTTGTCCCCAGGATGTACAGTAGTGGGTATTTAAGAAACAAGGTCTAGACAGGTGTTCTTATATTATCGGGGGACCCAGTTCTCTTCCTGTCTTCATCCCCTTGCTTCTTGCCTCCTGAAGTGAGTGATTAGCCCTGCCACATCCATCTACTATGATGGGTAGGGTCCCTGTAGGCCCCAGACAGTGGACCACTCAATCCTAGACTGGAATCTCCCAAACTGTAGATCAAAATTAACCTTTTCACTTCATATGCTAATTGCTTTGGGTGTTTTGTTATAGTGGCTAGAAAACTGACTGATACACAAATGCTTTGGTTTTGTGGGTGCACTTTTGTAACAAAGGGCAGAAGCATCACTTGAGTTTGCTTGAGGGAAAGAGGACTTTTTGGGCTCAGATACCCTTGCTGAGAGTGGACAGTATTGGCTCCAGCGCACCGGACACAAGGGCTGCTTCCAATTTCATCTTCCTCTGAATGCTGGCTTTCTCCTCACACACTGCCCTCTTCTATGTGGGAGCAATGGCACCATGGCTTTCTAACACTCGTCTCAGTTCCAGTTAAAGGAGAAGGAGCCCAGGGGGTGGCCCTGGGTTGGCTCTCTTGGCTCCTATCTGTGTGTCCTCAGAGCTTGTGCGTGGCTGTTGAGGAACCAAGTCTAGTCTTCCACAACTGCTGCATCACTTCCATGTTTTGTTGAGCCTGTTCAGCAGGTTATTGTTTCACGAGAAGCCAGGATTTGGCTTTCACTCTGTGTGAAGTATGAGCCATGGAAGAATTCTGAACAAGGAGCGAAATGGTCAGATGCCTGTTTTATAACGATCAGTACAATTGCTTTCTAAGAACAACAGGAGCCAGACATGGGCAGAGGAGGGAAGATGAGAGGGGAGACATTTCCACAACCCACTGGAGACAGGATGGTGTGCAGGACAAAGACAGGGTGATGACCAGAGGGTCAATGGAGGGCGGTTGGGTCATTGATGGATTCTAAAGTGGACCTTCAAAGATGTCAGCTGTGAAGTGTGAGACCAAAGGGAGCTCAAAGATGTCTGAGTTTTTGACCCAAGCAGTTTAAATAGAGAGATGCCAAGAGGGGAAGTTTACCTCAAAGGGACCATTTATCTGGATGGGTCAAGAGTGAAGGTGCTTTGCTGTTGTTTATTTTCTTTTCAATTTTTTTTTTTAACAGAGAAGAGTGAAAAGGTGTGGAAGAAGCAAATGGAAAAGACTGAGATGAAGTGGAAACCATTATCATCAGCCGAATATTGCCAGACAGGCCATGTACCTAGTTTTTGAGTTTCATTAAGCCTGCAAAAAAGGATCATGTGAACAAGATCACCCCAACCTCAAAAAATCCATAGATCCAGCATGGTTTCTAACTGAGGGATGGTAATCTCATTTCTTCCTCTAACTTCACCACCTGTTGTTTACCCAACCTCTACGGAATGCTATACTCTTCCTAGTACCTGTGAAATTCCCGTGAAACACCTGAACAGTGATGATTCGCCACGATTCCTTTAATCAATTTTTTTTTGTGTGTGAGATTTGTTCAAAATGACCACCTTTGCATGATTGACTTAAATTGAGTGGATTTTTTTTTTTTAAAGGAAGAGAAACAGGGCTCGCGTCAGTGTGCATCTGGCCGATACACGGGAGTGATGGATGGCGGAGGCTGGGGGTCTCTGTGCTGGTCTGCAGGCTGATGATTCTGGAGACGAGGGTTGCAGGGTCTGGAGTGCAGGAATCAAATATTTATTAACATTGAGGTAAAGATGGAGCTGATTACACATTGAACAATTGGGCTCGGGAAACCTCATTCCAATAAAACAGGAATCGATGTCATCTATCAGCAGAGCCTTCTATTTATTAAATTTTTCTCATGAGGTGGTCAATTGGTCTTACTGCCTTTCTTTAACAATTGCCAGAGCAAGGCTATTAGGAATGGATCTCCAGCTATTTACAATACGTAACTGTAACTAGAAGCGGTCTTTTTTTTCTTTTATCTTCTGGTCTCTTTGAAAGATTTTATTAAATTAATAAATGCTCGGTGTAGAATACCCCCAAACTCAAATTACATGGACAATTGTTACTTAAATCACCCATATTTCCATCACAATGAGACAACTTCCATTACTTTTAAATTTTTCTTTCCAATCTTTATTCTGTGGATTTTTTAAAATGTAAAATCTAACACAAACTATTGATACCAAAGATGTCTTAATATTATGTTTCCTCCACTCATTATAGATGCTTATAAATATCACTTAAAAGATTGCGTATGACTTACAATAAAAATATCATTATTAATGATTGCTTTGAAAGCCCATATTTGTTATTCTTTCCTCTTTTCATTTTCAATGGCTTATTTTTTCCTGATTGGTATTTATATGTCACCTTATAAAATTATTATACATAAGAAAATGACAAATGGAATAAAATCCATAAGCTAAAACTTCAAAATGTGGGTTTTTACGCTATCACTCTTTCCTGAGCCTGATTTTCATGTGTAACTGTCTTCTTCTACCTCTACTGGGAATCTCACATCTTATGTACACATGAGGACATCTTTTATTCCCCTGTCTGTGGGTCCCTTTCAGCTTTCTCCATTAGTAACTATAACATCACTCAATCATCTAGTCATTCAATTACAAATCCTGGGCACTATTTGCTTCAATCAACTCCATTTATTCACTGTTTAATCACAGAATTTTTTTTAAAGTAGAAGGAACATTAGAATATATTCCAATTATGTTTTATAATTAGAAAGGAACTGGAACTAATTTAATTTAATCCACTTACTTTACCATTGAGAGACAATAGATGATTTCTAAAGGACATATGTTACCATCATGTCAAACTCAGGACCTTAAGAACAAAAGACAGAAGCAGAGAATAGAATATAGGCCTTCCTTGTTCCCTCGGGCTAACACCGAATAAAAACTATTATTCTGAAGAAAATGGATTCCAATGGGAGACTAATGAAAAATTCATTAAAATCATGAAGTTTTTGGTTAGTCAAATGGGAGTGGCAACACAAAGGATAGCAGGACTTTGCCTTCCTTAACCGTTTTGTCCTTCTGGCCACCACCTGATACAAAGTGTGATCGACACTATGTTGAATGCTTAAATTTAAAATGTTTATTACAGTAAAAGACACAGTGCCATGAATCCCTTTCACAATCCTTGTGGTGGATTAACTAATGGTCAATTTGTAACACCCAGCTGAACTGAATCAGTGTGGTGCTGGGTGTGGAAGGCCCACCTGAGGATTGTTGCCAACAGCATAAAAGGAGAACTGGAGGGGAAGATGGTGCTGTTGATTCTCCTGGAGAAGCTTGTCACGCTGGTTTTCCTGATATGAACTCAGCTGTTCTCATGGTGGGAGGAGCTCGGGTCCTCACTGTCGTTGTTGCTGAGAATGACTGTAGTTCTCTTTGGGGGAGCTCTGGTCCTTACCTTGAATGTCACTTCCTGGCTGCAGTGCAGATCCCTCAGCCTGCTGGCACAGATCCTTCATCCCACTGATACGGGATTTCTAGCTTCCAGTGCTGACCTCTGGACCTCCCCAGTGCAGACCCTTGGTACAGATTTGCATGAGACATTGTCATGGGCTCTAGGTCTTCAGCTAGTGTCATGGAGGACACTGCCATGGGATTTAGCTCCTCAACTGGATTCTTTGGTCTCTAGTGTGTGACCAGTTCTCCTGCACTCTTCAGCATTTGACTTTTTGGGTGAATATTATAAAATAATTGTATAAATTATGTCCTGTATTATATCTATTCCCTTGTACACACTGACTGCAACAGTCCTTCTTGCCAGTAAAGCGCTCATCCCATTGTTCTTGACATTTTCTGAAGGATTTCTGGAAGTCCTGTCAGATGTCCTGTCCATGGTTCCTGGCTCATCTTCTCACCTGGTGAAACACTAACTCTACTAGAGTGGTACCCTCTTTCTCAAAGCTGCCACTTCTTTTGATTTATTCCATTTATTCTTTTGCTTTTGACTCTATCCTTTAGTCATTCACCCTTTTAATTTGATCTCTGATCATCTAAATTCTTCATATTCAGCCCAAATCTATTGCCTTTTTGTGTTGTGGCCACAACATGCATTCTCATTTCACTTATTTTCTGTATAATTATTTTGGCAAATGATCTTCTTCTGTTACTTGCTAATTCTTCCATACTCATCTAATATTTCACTTTTTAGCTTTATATATGCACTCTGCAAATAGACAAAGGGGATTTGAGTACAATCCTTAGCACTTTATTGAGCATGCATATGCTTTTTGATAAATAAGTGTACTGATACAACATGTAGAAGAAAAAGCTAAATTATTTCAGTATTGTTCAGATACCATGCATATTTATGAAACAATTTTTTTGGAGAAATTTCATTGATATGTAACACCTGGAGAATATGCTTAAGGGAATTAGTACCAATCCCTAGTTAATCTTGAGAAACACAGAATAATACACAAGAGAAAATAGTTATGTCTTGATCATTTACTATAGTATATTTGTCATCAAACTCTTTTTATGTCTTACAGTAAACCCTTAATGAAATTATGCAGTTAACCTCGATGATTATTTGCAAACTCTGAAAATATAAAAAGATATTTCCACTTGTTTGGAAACATTTATTTTAGGCAGCACAAGATGTCATACCAATGATCAACATCAAGATTATCTTTCTATTCTGATGGCTAGCTTTACAACAAAAAATATTTTTTATTAGCTATTAAAAATCTCTCACCAGTGGTCCATGGCACTCACCCACTACTTTCAACTCATGCAATAATTTTTCATGGTTTTCCTGCAGTGGTTTGAGAACCCCAGAGTTCTGTTTCAACCACGTGTTAACATTTCACAAATACTTTTGACACATGCACTTTGGCTCTTGTTTGTCAGTTGGTATACTCCCATTTTTTAGATGAATTGACCAAAATTGTTGTGTTTCTCATGTGTTAAGAAACTACCCTTGCCATTTACAGCCCCTCTACATTACTTGGTTGTATCTCCCTGGATTCAGTGAACCACATACAAAAATATTCAAAAAATAAATGTATCGGTAATGGACACGCAGAGGATCTTTTCTTTTTGTTATTCTCTAAGCAATAGAGTATTGCAACTATGTCCATCGCATTTACATTGTGTGTGTATATTTCAAGTAGTCTAAGAAATGATTTGAAGTATATAGTAGGAGGATGTGTGTAGTTTATATGCAAATACTGAACAATTCTATATAATGGATTTGAGCACGCGTGATTTTGATATAGGCAGGGCTTTTGAACCAATCCACCATGTTACTTATGTAAGATTTGATGAGTTTAATGTATGTTTGAAATAAATGAACACACCAGTTAAATTAAGCTGTCTCAGTTAGATAAAATTACACAAATCTCTGGTACTTTAGTAAATTCAGAGAGTAAGATAGTGGCTCAACTTTATTTAATAGTATGGAAAATTACTTTAAATGTCATTAAAAAACAAAAGAGATCATTTTGGACTGAGATGTAAAAAGTTTTTAGGGGGAAATTGAAGGATTATAGATAACACACTAGTATTTTTTCACGTGAGTTAACCTTTACCAAAAATGAAGGAAAACCAGAGTCTACTGAACTGCCTTCTCAGAGTGGGTTGAACCGGAAACCACATACTGAGGTCCTCAGGAGAGGCCACCGTGGTCACTGAACCATCTGGAACCTGAGATGTCCTACATGAGGCTTGGGAAGGCCTAAATGGGACCCACACACTGGTCCTACCTAGAAAACTCACAGTGGAGGGAGACGGTTCATCCACCTTTCTGGGTCTCAGGTTTTTATTTGTAAAGCAGGGGCAATGCTTTCTACCTTATCTAACCAAAGAACAGTGCTCGCCATTTTAAAGACTTCATCACCAAAACTTGGTGTTGGCATCTGAGAAAGGCTTTCTTTTCTTTCCGAATGCTAACTTGGCAAGTAGAAATTCTAGGTTACCCATGCACCACTTAAAGAGACACTGTAGTATCCATGTTTCAAAAGGATTAAACGACTATTCATGACTCCCAAAATGAAATGAAATTACAACCACTGCCTCTTTCAAAAGCAGTCCATGAATAACGGGTTAGAACATGCACACAGTTTGAAAAATCATATAAGCTCCAAACAATGACTTTTTTCCCTATGTGTCAATTATCAGGGACTATTGTCAAGATTAGGGAAGGACAGATTTGTCAAAAAGATAACAGTAGAGAAAAGTCAGTGACAGTGAACTACCACTGATGATTAGACACTTGCTTGTAGACCTCCTTCCAGTCTAAACCTCCTTCGATAGGTGAGGAAACCAGTACTACTGAGGTTTAAACGATCATCGAAGTCCAGTGGTAAATATGTGTCAGAGTATCCTGCTATTCAGGTCTGTGATTCTAGACACTACCAGATTGTTCAGCTGTGTCCCTGGAATGCCCCACAATCACTGGGCTCCTAAAGGGATTGGCACGAGGTTGCTTAAGCCCTTCAAACTCTGCCTAGGAATTTCTGATTAGTTCATGCTCAATCTAGTGATTCATCCTCAGGAATCATTTTCACTTACGTGCATCTATTTCAAATATTTTCCCTTTATTTTATCTACTCCCGAATAGTTGATTCTGTGAAATGAGCATTATTATTAGTAAGTCAGAATTTACTGAGCAGTCCCCAGTGTGCTGAGATTTGTTAAGTAACACATATGATATAGTTACAGCTTAATGAGGAAAAACAAAAAGCTGAAACATTTTAAGTGGTCGTGATTACATAATTTGTAAGTGATAATGAATGTAAAACGCTGGAGGGTGGAACTCCATTTAATTTCTGAAGTGAACATTGTATTCAGGCTATACATGGGACGGGGAGTCCCCAGGACTGTTAAACAAAGTTGTGCAGCAACAAGAAAGAAATAGATGGACTTCCTGTGGATGAGTAACAGCCCCATATGGTGGTGCTTGCTGAGACCCCACCTCCCCGCCCTGCTTTGCCTGGTTCTTGGGTCCTCTTTCCTACCATCCTCTTCAAGATCACACCGTGGCCCCTCCCTAACTGATGACCTTCCTAACATAGTTTTCATTCTTTGATTTTTAAGAAGACAAAGCAAACTTCAGTTTTTTTCAGTAAGTGGATTCTATAACTAAAATAAATGACGCAGAAGTTTACCAGCATCCTTGAAAGGTCTGAGGCATGTCAATTCCTTTAATGCACTAACAGTACCAAGGCTTCCAGCACAAGCCTTTTTTTTTTTTTTTTCATTTCCCAAATGGGCTTTAATGATAGTATTAGATGAGGATTAAATGTGATAAAATATTAAAATATTTAATGTAGTGGATGGTATACTGGAAGGTAGCAATGGCTATTAATTTATTAATTTTTAAATCTTCCAACAGTGTCACTCAAACCCCATTTGTTCTACTCTATTATACTTCTGCCATAATAACAAATACAGCATTTAGAAAGTCGCTTTCATTCTCCATACTTTAATAGGGCAAAGAATTTCATGACTTCATGCCTTTTGTTTTGAAGACATTTAGAAATATTAATACTTAAAGAAAAACACCTGAGAGCTGGGCATGGTGGCACCTTTAATCCCAGCACTTGGGAGGCTGAGGTAGGGGGAGCGTTGTGAATTCAAGGCCGGCTTGGGCTACATAGTGCGACCCTGCCTCAAAAAACTAGGGCTGAGTGTTTGGCTCATTGGCTTAAGCGCTGTCTGGCAGGCTTGAGGTTGTGAGTTCAATCCCCATTGCCACAAAATATTTACCACCTAGTTTACTTTATAGTAAATGCATGTTTTATATTAAATGCATGTAGTCTATATTATATTAGAAGCATGTTTCTTTTTAAAATTTATTTTAAAAACAAAGCAAACAGGATAGAAAGATACAGAATTTAAAAGAAATAGTAGGAAATTAACACTAGTTAATATATTGCATATTGCTATCTTAGAAGTAGTTATTCAGATTACAAAATTTAGGCATGAAAAGAAATGATCGAACAATCAAACAAAGCACAAACTATTCTTTTTGATGAACTTACAGAGATTAGTAGTATAGTTATCTATCTTGTATATATATATACATATACACATACATATGTATACCTGTATTTATATAATCTCTTCCCTTCTTCCTTTTCTCCTTTCCCCTATTCCAGTTGTTCTTTCCTTTTGAGCCCTATTTCCATTTCATTTTCACAATATCTATTGTACATTATGGATCTTACTAAATGCATGTTTCTTGTGAACACTGTTCTTGGATACTTAGATTTAAATTTTCTCTATTTCATTGTCATGTATAGTAAGTTCTCTAGGTTTTGGAGTATTAAGAAGAAAAGCATAGAAAGTTGTTTCAACTTCAACTTTTCCATTTCAGTAAATACATTTGACATATTGACGAGGAGGGTAATATGTTATAAAATCCTAAAGTGTTGTACATAATGACCTGCACAGCAAGTTGACCGAATTGTTGGAACAGTGACTAAGTTAATTAATGCTCGGTTAGATTGCAACTCCACAGAAGCTTTAGACAGTTAAAGTAGTACAAATTAGTTAGGCATGATTAAAACAGTTCTTCTACATTTCAAAGGAATTAAGGTTGATTGGATTAGAATTTCCAAATGTTATCCACACTTGCACATTTAAATAAATCAACAGAATAAAATTGATTAAGAAAGGGAATTGGTAATAGATACAAGTTATAAAGCAAAGAGCTGTCACTTTTCTTGTCTCTGCTGTATTTTAGAGTAGCACAGGTATTTTCTCATTCTCCTTCCAATTGGAGAGAGTACTGATATTTCACAAATGCAGGAGTAAGAACATATTTTCCTTGAAAATGGAATTGAATCAAAATTCTGTGGTTAATAACAAGCCAATTATATGTTACAAAGTGATTGACCAAAAAGTGTTTGGCTCTATATTCATTTGCATAAATAGGAGGTGAAGATGAAAATTTAAAAACACAAGTTAGGAGAATATAAATCCAGAAATACAATTTTGATGATGAAGGATTGTTATTTGAATGCCAATAATAATTCAGATTTATCGAGTCTAGTAAAGGAAATTATCAGTTGGATATGGTGGGCTTGTGAGAGCTAGAACCTTGTACATGAAAAATCACTTTTCTTTTGCAGTTTCAGACACTTTTGTCTTTGAAATCTGACTACAGTATACCTTAAGTGTGGGTTTCTTTAGCTGTTTATTTCCTTGTCCAGATTTTGAAAGTTTGTACCCACTGTTTCTTTAAATAAGGTTTGTGTCTCCCCTCCTTCTGGAATTATCATAATGTAACTTTGAGTCCACTTGATGGTGTGTTACAAGTTTCTCAAACTACATTTCCGTTTATTCTTTTTTCCCCTTTTCTTTTTCTTTTTTTTCTTTCAACTGGACGACTGGCAGTGATAACACTTGCAGTTTGCTAATTCTTTTGCTTGGTGTTTTTTACTGTTACTCAGTAATGGCGATTAAATCCTTAAACTAAATCTTTTTGTGTTTCCTAGTGGATATACTCTTTAATACTTTTGCAACCCAACTTATAATAATTCCTGTACATTAAGTCCAGATTTACAAATGACTTACAAAAGAGTTCCATTCTGGGAGAATATTCGTAAGTCACACTCTTTCATGTCTGACAAAGCAAGTCTTATATGCCCTTGACACAAAGATACAGTGTGAAGCATAAGAAAACTAAACACACACACAAATACAGTAAGTCCCTGGTTGTATTGTATTACTGTACCCTATCACATCGTACAGTAAGCACACAGCAGCACAACCGTGACAGTATCTGGCAGACACGGGAGCTACTTCTGGCATTTGTTAACATCTACGAATGTTTGTAATGTGAGGAGGGTTCCTATCTGTGAAAGTTTGCAACTGGAATATTTGTAAACTAGGGACTTACTGTAATTGTAGTCTCTTATTTTTTACTTTTAGTAGTATTTTGAAGCTCTAATTTGTACCCTCTGTGGAAAAAATTTTCATAATAAGTATGGCAAAGGAGCATTTTAATTGACTTAATTGGTGGGAAACATTGTGTTTTGCTTTCCTCATTTGCTTCTAGTATTTTCTTTTCTTCTTTCTTTGTACACAGGAATACTTTGGAGATTTTGAAGGTTTGGTTCCAGATCACAACAATAAAGCAAATATTGCAATAAAGTGAGTCACACAATATTTTTAGTTTCCCAGTGCATATAAAAGTTATGTTTATACACTCCCGTTCTCCAAGAGCTGAGTATATTGTAATCTGTTATGTACGTAATAGCAGTATATTAAGAAATAATGTACATGCCTTAGCTAATAAATGCTGCATTGCTGAAAGATACTAATGATAATCCTGAGGCAGGAGGTAGTAAGGGAAAAGACTGGAAAACGAAGGGAGGGCCCACCTTGCAATCCACTTTCTGGGACTGGATCTACTTTCTGAGTTAAACATTATCCCAGAACCAGGATTCCCAGGTCTAAACACAATGGGGTCAGGTAAGCAGGTAACTAGCTTTTACACAGTAAGTTCCTGGGCGTGTGGCCGGTGGTTCTCTGCAACCCTTGGCTGACCCAAACCTAATTACCATGTCACTGACTATGCAGATTTGACTCTCCTATTCTTGAGGGCTTTGGATGTCATGACAGTTCCTCCAAGGACCATCAAAGGTCAGAATCTCTATAACTTGATGTAGGGACTAAGATAAGTCATCACTGGCAAGGGTCAAGCCTCAGACCAAATCCTCAATCCCGCCCCAAACTCTAGAGTTGAAAATCCTTGACACCTAGTCCTTTCAGGGCTGTGAACTCTTCTCACTGATGTGCTCCCAACCTGTGGAGTGTATCTTGTTTTTTCTCTTTCAGATAAATCATTGGTCCTTCTACTACTCTTGGGCTTCATGCTCAATTCTTTTTTTTTTTTTAATTTTTATTTAAGAGAAAAAAAGATACATATAAGAAAGACAAAAAGCAAAAGAGACAAACGACTAGAGTAAATGCACAACAGTAACATTACAGGTTTACAAAACAGGATGGTAGAAACTTGACAATGGTTGCAATATGGAGTATCGTTATCTTCAAAATGGTTGTTTACATTAACCTATACAGACATGTAAAATTGATCCAATCATATGAGTATTAACCGTTCTTTCTCAATAACTGATACATTCAGCAGTGTGTTCGTTTTAGTTATCTTACATATACATTTATACAGATTTGTATCTTTTCCTTAGGACATCAAGAACCTGGGTGAAACCCCCAACCCAGTAACAATGTGAGTTGTTGGAAAAATGTTCCGATAGATTTGCTCAACCCAAGATTGCCACAGTCTTCCTTCTATAACTCAGACGGTAAGTGTGAAGTTCAATGTATTAGTCAGCTTTTTGTTGCTGGGACAAATTCTTGACGTACGCAATCTAAAACAGGAAACGTTTCTTTTGGCTCAAGGTTTCAGAAGTGTCAGTCTATGGTCAGAAGTGTCAGTCCATGTTCAGCTGTATCATGGAAGAAAAGAAAGTGAAGAAAATCTGTTCACCTCATGGCAGCCAGGAGGCACAGAGGCAGTGAAAGAGCCCGAGAGGAAGTGGTCAGGGACCGGATAAGGTCTCCAAGGTCACACCTCCACGACATACTCAGACGTGTCCTTTTCCAGTCACCTCAGTGTCTCTCAACCATTTAGGTTGACAACCAGGATTAACCATCACACTCGACAAAGCACAACTAGACTTGAACTTCTAATGTGGTCTAGATCTGAGGAGACTACTAAAGATATTGCTACAATACGATCTTGGAGTTATTCTATATCATGAAATTTACAAGTGGTAAAGTGCTAGGTGGACAATGGGCTTTTCATTCATCACTAGAAAATAAATTCTCCAAAAATGCATTTTTTGGAAGATTCACATCCAGAATTAAACTGAACTAAGCCATGCAGTTCTTTAAGATAATGTTTAACTATTATGAATATTAGTACTCAATTCTGTACACTGGAGACTACCATGTAGCCTATTGCTATGCTTTTAATATTTATTTAAAACCATAAACCCATTTGTTAACTCAAATGAATATAATTTTACCAAATATTATACACTAACATACTGTTTTAATGTATCAATAAACCATCAGTCTATTTTCTTGTATTACCATGTGTCCGAATATTCTCAGTGGTTGTTTTTACCAGGAGACTGACAGCTTTATCTACAACAGTTAAATATTGTAAAACTTTACTCTTCCATTTTATATCTGTAGATCTTTGAGAAACTGGAGAACAATTTAGGAGATATATTATTATAAATTAGATCTAGATTGCTTGTTAACATTTTCTTATGTTTATTTTCAAATAGATTTCTAGCATAAATCTGTCTTTTGGTATTCAAATGCACAATCATGTAACCATAAGACACTTAACATCTGTAACTGAGCCATCAGCCCCATAATTGTGCCAGTTCTGTCTTTCGTAGACACATTCCCCTCTCACCCAAGAGCTGGCTTCCACTTATGTTTCCACTGCATACATTGCTTTCTCTGAAAGTCATTGATACGGAGTCCTTCATGCATGGCCCTTGTCTTCGGCTTCTTTCTCTTAGTGTGGCACTCTAGAGAGGCATTCATATCTTGGTGTGTGACAGTCCTCTGCTCCTTCCTATTGTTGAGTGATGGCCCATTGTGTGAGTATACAATATAGAATGAGTCAGGTCATTTCCAGTTCTCGAAGCAGTTCTGGAAGTCTTCTTTTCTGAGTTGTTTATGAGATGGGTCATAAATACAGTGAATGTTGCTGCCAAGCACTACCCAGTGGAAAATCACGCTCATGAAAACGTGGTGCCAAGTCCTCATTTACCTTAATCACTGACTCTAGCACCATGCGACTTCTGGCTCTTCCTCAAAGTCAAAATGACCACTAAAGGGAAATGTTTTGAATCCACTCAGAACACTGAGGTAGCAAGGACAACTCAACAAAAGAGACTCAGGAAAGAGGATGCCAGAGCTGTTGTAAAAAAGTGGCAAGAACATGTGATGAGTGCATTCAAGGTGTGGGGGAAGATTTTGAGGGGGTTCATGACAATGTGTTCTTTATTATAATACATCATTTTAAATGTAAACATTCACCTTGTTTTTAGATCATTCCTCATATTTAAAATGCCCTTTCCTAGTAGAAGACAATGGTATTCATATAAAAAGAGATGTCATTTGTCAATAATGACCTGGAGTAACATCCTCAGTATATTTTATGAGAAATAATGGAGTGAAAATGTCATGCACACTAGTAAACAATAGCTGTTTATCTGTTTTTGTTGAGCTTTTCCTCTGGGAGAAGAGATACGTCTAAGAGAAAAGGACTGATTAGCACGGAGTTGTCAGGGTACACTATGTACCAGATCCTTTTCCTCTAGAATGCACGTTATTAAATCTTAGGTACTTATTTCATTACGATGAGTTTGGACATGTAAATTATAGGTCATCAGAAAAGAAAAACCATTTCATTTTGCTTAAAACAGTGGGAAGCTATCTGAGAGGAGAGAAGAGGCAGGAAGTCGTTGATTGAAGGACAGAGAAAATGCCCCAAATGCAGGTGGTTCTGTGATTGAGGGGAATAAATATCAAGAGTTGGAAGTTTTCATGTTCTTTTTTATCTGTGGGATGTGGAGTACTGACACTTATTCCTGTCCCTGGGAAGCCTGCAGTAAATTCTGCATAGCACAACGGGCCTGTGTGTCTGTTCTGAATGCAGAATTCAGTACCTGCTTTCATTTTCTGCTCTTTCTACTTCAGCTCTTCACAATGGAAGCATTAGTGCTACCACTTGAGAGATAACTAATGGGTTGATTACCTGCATGAGAAACTGGAGAGAAATATGTAGCAGAGTTTCCTGTGAATCACAGACATTTTAAAGGTAGTTGCATTTGCAAATAATTTCAGTGTCTGCTTTTCACCTGTATATGGAATCTGATTTTAAACAACAAATACACTGGTGGATTAGAAGTTATGTTATTGTTGAAATATCTGTGCTAACTTGGTGATCTGTTTGCTACTGACTTAGCCTGTAATTCACATTAATTTGACTTGGATAATAGGCTGGGCATTATGAGATTTTTGACTCTAAGATTTTTACTTTACTTAAATCCTCCCCATCAGCCTGGAGGATTTTTTCCCCATTGTGAATGCAAAAGCCTCTTCCTTCCTTCCTTCCTTCTCAGCCAGTCTGTCCTCTGTCACAGGTTTGAGCTTTGATTCCCTGCAGAGACCTCTTCACCTTCCATCCTCCCTCTCTTCCATTCCCTATAGATGCTTCTTTACTCCCTGAATCTTCAGCATATCTAACACTGTGTTGGTGTGTATATCTCTGGGTTCCCAAATGGAGAAAAGCTCCTCTAAATCTGACCATTCCCCACCCAACTCCTTGGAGTCCCTCCATTACTCAGCCCTGGGTGATAGTCAAGACAGGGGACATTAGTTCAAGTGTTCACGTGAAGTCCAGCTCGGTCACCACCTAGAGCAACCTACAATCCAGAGAATCCATCTTTGCATTCTGCAGTGTTGACTCTGTCTGCTTTTTTGTTTCATGTGTGGTCCCCAGTCAGCTTCAGGGGCCCTGAAAGGATGTTATGTACTTCTGGGGTGCCTTGTAGTTCAGCAGGAATGTTGTCAATAAAGCTTGTGTTATCGTTTAGTTCTAGAATGCCCCCAAAAGTCTCATGTTTTCAGAGGTGGGGCTTTTGGAAGGTGATTGGGTCAGGGTGACATTGCATTCATCAGTGAATTCATCCATGGATGAGTTCTGGATGAATGTGCTGTTAGGAGGTGGGGCCTGGTTGGGGGAGGTGAGTCCCTGAGGCTGTGACTTGGCAGGACGTATTCTCATCCCTGTCTCCTCTGCCTCTCTGCATTCTCTCTGCATGAGGTGAGCAACTTTGTTCCATCATTCCCTTCCACCGTGCTGTTTTTGCATGGGAGACAGCTGACATGGACTTAATCCTCTGTAACCATGAGCCAAATACATCTCTCTTCTTTAAAGTTGTGAATATGGGGCATTTTCTACCCAAGAGGGGAAAGTCATTAATATAGCATATAATATGTATACAAAAATGCATGGAGAAAACATTCTATAAATTCTACCCCTCTGATCTGGTGGCTATCCTTCCCCTATTTTCTTATGAACAAATAATTAGTTTTATTTTTGTATTCCAAACAACAAATGTCAATTTCAAGTATTATTTATCACCAGACAAAGATGGGAGAAATAGGTTGAAATATTAATAATATCACCTTGGGCAATATGTTTATCCTTTTAAAAAGATGTTATATAAATTTTTTGTAGCTGGCATACCTATCAGAGACAAGGTAGGAGACAAAGAACACACATTTAAGAAGAGGAATTCAAGCATTGTTAATATGATCTTTCAGAATTGAAGTGGCAATCAGAAAACATGAAGGTATCATAGAATAGCAAGAATATAAAGCAGTTCTTCTCCCTGAGGACTTGGAGAAGATATTGTAATCATTAAATCATAGATGATTGGGGTGGAGACCTCTGACTGAGAAGAACAGTACACTTGGAGTTGTACCCCTAATGTCTGAGCATGGAGTTGTTGCCAGCCTATCTTCTGGGGTTCAGAAGTGGGAAAGAATAGTCCCTTCCTACTCCTCATTCTAAGGAAGCACCTCTGGAGATTTCTACTGGCTGAAGTAAGAATGGAGAAGAATTCCCAAGGAAAAATGTGCTTGTTCAGGTTCAACCTTAAATCACAAAGTAGAGAAGCATGAATTTGAAGCTTAAGATAATAACATAATAGTTGGCAGAGCACATATCACTTGAATGGAAAAAAAAAAAAACCAAAATGCACATACACACTTTATTAAAGGCAACAGACCATCTAATTCTTGGATGGGAGCCTGCACACAGTAAAAGATCCTTGGCAGACATTCCAAGGTTAGCTGGCCACTAACTAGCTAATTGGAATAAGTAAAATATGAAGTGAAAGCTCTTCACACAATGCCTGGCTCAAAAAGTGCTCCATAAATCTTCATAAAGTAGGAAATTCTTAGAAATAATTGTGAGAAATAAATTTTGAGGACTTGTCTTATAGAAGTGGTGAAAGAGAGAGAGAGAGAGAGAAAGAGAGAGAGAGAGAGAGAGAGAGAGAGACAGAGAGAGGGAGACAGAGAGAGAGAGAGGGAAACAGGATTACCAATGTTTGTTCCATTTTCAGTGCTTAGCTATTTTGTATTTAACACTGAACAGTGCATTCATGACTTAGCCCATATGTGGGTGAATGAATGACAGATATCTAAGGTCGTGGATTTTGGACCAGTGTATCTACCAGGGACCTCCTGAGAAGTGGAATCATCATGGATTGTTGCAATGACTAACCATTTAAACAGGATGACACAGGGTGATGGACACAGGTAAGGGAACAAGTATGGATTCCTGAGAACCCAGAGGCCAGTCACAGGTGTAAGCTCTCACCACCTCTAGAGTGGATGGATCTGGGGATGATATTCCACTAGCTGGAGCCCAGGGGAAGTTGTTTTCTGGTTAATTACAGAGGTGGAAGATCACAGTGCTGGTTGTGTTGTAGAGCTAAGGCAGGAAGGAACTGGAAAGAACACATCAAACTTTTCTTTGACTCTGGATTTTTCTTTTTTTTTTTTAGCTAAACCTAACCTGTGGCCATCCAAAGAGGCCTGTGTTACCTAGTTCACAGTAGTAGCCTTTGTGCATGGACATCAAGGTAAGTAGGAATGGAAAATAAATTTAGAGCAAGTTTGATCAGAACAACAGCCTGAGCAGTTTCCCAGCCAGCTAAAATTTTAGGCTAACTTGTGCATGACATTGTCACTAAGACATAGGGTAAGGACTCATTTGGACACCTGAAGGGTTTAACCTCTTCTGGAAACAGGATCTCAGGACTTCTAAAATACGTGTTTTTTAAAAAACAGGAAACTCTTAGCTATTACCCGTTGTAAAAATTTTTATTCATTTCTTTTGAATCACAAAGTGTCTTTCATAGATTTTCGTCATTGCCCATGGAAGAAACTTCCATCTCCCACAAAGCAGGAGGGGAGGTCTCCCAAGGAGGGATTCTGGTGAAGCCATCAAAAGTGAGTCATTTCATTGCCATACAATAAACAGGGTGAAGTACGGCAAAAGTAAGCAACATGATTGGAAGCAACAGGCTAATTTAAATATTTTCTTTGTACTTTGTACTGTGGATTATTTTTAGTGTTGTTAGAGAGATGCTTATTTTAGTTGGAGAACTCTTTATAAAGTATCTTAAACAGATATTTCTTAAAAATGTAAAGGTCTCTTTTGAAAATGAGCTTCTGTTTAGCATGGTTGTGATAATTCTTGGTGCCCTTTGCTAAACATTTCCAACTCCCTGCTTTCTAGGGCCAGGTGAAGATGGGATTTCCCAACCCCTCTTCTTTGCCTAGAGGCTGGTGGTGCTGTTTGCATTCATGGTGCAACTTGCAAAACCATTGCAAAAAGTCAGCGCATTCTATGTTACTCTCTGCCATGGACAGTGGCGATTCTCCCCAGTTCAGCCTCTCTGCTGGCTCACATCCCTGTAAGCACAGCATAGAATGGACATCCCAGTGACATAAAGAAGATGTGATGCTCTAAATCATAGTAATTTGAGTTTGTTGTGATGCAGGATAACTTAATCCAGGCTGTCTGGTACTGCAAGTACCCAAACAAGAGCAGAACACACTTGTGAGGTCCGGAACCCAGGGAGGACACAGGCAGCAATGATGCTGTGCCTGAGCCGAAGAGTGGATGGTGATGGTTTCTTGATTTCAGAAAATCACCTCTACATCTCACCCTTCCCTTTGCTCTGCAAGTCTGTGGCACAAACAGCTGAGGCCTGCAGGAGTGTTTGTTAGTGGTAGAGTTATTTGGGGTCTGTGTGTTGCTTTGTTGGTACCAAGAGTTTGGTAGTACGCTTTATCGTTGTCTTAGTTACTTTTTACTCGTTGCTGAGACAGAATACCTGATGCCCAAAAGGTTTATTTTTTGTGGTTTCTCAGGAGTTTCTGTCCATACTTAGTTGGCTCCAAGGCAGCGTGTTGTGGCGGGGTGGCCATTCATGGCAGCTACCAAACAGCAAGCCATGCCAACTGGGAAGAGAGAAAGCAAGAGAGAGAGAGAGGCAGAGACATGCGTTGGTCCCGTCTTTACTCTGTAAGTCAGCTCCACCCCTAAGCGGGTGCAGCACTCACACCACCAATCCCAGCCGCTAGACAGCAAACCAATCACGAACGCCAGACTCAGCCCCGTCCAAATTACGAGTCCTTGGGGGGGACACAGGATCAACCAGTACAATCATGCACCAAACTCAACTTGTAGCTTAGTGTGTGCTATGGTTTAGATCTAGATGTCCCCCCCACCCCCGCTCCAACAAAATTCTCCTATGTTCAGAGCTGTGGCTTTGGAAGGTGATTAGAGAATGGGGCACTGTGCTCATCAGAGGATCCATCCATGGATGAGTTCAGGCCGAATGTGCTGTAGGAGGTGGGGCCTGGCTGGAGGAGGTCACTGGGGTGTGACCCCGAACGGTGCATTCTTATCCCCAGCTCCTCCCTCCCCTCTGTGCTTCCTGGCTGCTATGATATGACTGCTTGCCTCTACCCAGACTATTTTACCATGCTGTTTCTACCTCGGAGCCATCCAATCATGGATTACAAGCTGTAAGCCAAATTAAACCTCTCCTCCTTTATGTTCTGAGTGTTAGGTACTATGTCCAGGGAGGAGAAAATGACTAAGATAGTATGAGAGTGGAAAGGAAGACCCATTTTCAGGCCAGCACAAATGCTGAATTTGGCAATCAGTGAGTCATTGGGGAAGAAAGTTATTATCTCTGGGTGATATAAATACTGTCTGGAACCTTTAGCTGTAGCTTGAAGATATTCTCTTCCCAGTTTCTTAATCAATCCAGAATATGCTCTTTGATAAAGTGGAAAACAAAAAATGTGATACTGTCCTCTGCATAAAATAAGTAATGAATGAAAAGTATATGAGAAAATGTGTTTTCACCTCACTTCTTTCAATAGAGCTCACACATTTTACCTTGATACACAACTCCTCAGAGAGAGAGAGAGAGAGAGAGAGAGAGAGAGAGAGAGAGAGAGAGAGAGATTGTAATTTCCAAAGCTGGGCTGAGGTCTGGCCATTTGATGAAACATTGATCCATGGGTAGCAAGGGAAAGAGCAGATAGGATGTTGGAGTTGTGTCCTTCAGGAAAGGGATGCAGGTTCTCGTGGTTATGATCTTCCTGCTGACTCGGATGAAAAAGGAAAAATTAAAAGATGTTGAGAATTGAGTTGTAATATCCAGTTTGGATTAAAATATAGAGCCAAATAAACGTCCATGTTATTTATTTCGATGCAATTTAAGCCACTTAGGTTGTACTTTTATTAGAGTGAGTGCTATCTTCACTATAAGAGCATCAGTAACTTTTGTCGTGGCCACTTGTTCTCTCTTTAAACTTTGGGCTTTTTAATCTCACGGCCCTTTGTCATCATTGATCTGCTTATTTTATTGTAATTGCTGCTTTCTGGGGCTTTTTATTACATTTCTCTGTGCTTTGGCTTTCTCCTTTGTAAGATGAAAATGATAATAGTTTCAACCTCAAAGTTGTTGTGAGAATTAAAAAAGTTAATTTCTGCAAAGCACTCTATTCAGCATGCAGTAATTGCTGACTATCATTTTTATTAGTTATCATGACTGAATTCTTTGCATTTGCATCCCCAAAATTTCATTTTCTTTGCTCCCACTGGCACTCTTTTTAATGCATTAATGGATATCCTTTTGTTTATGCAGGCTCCTGCGCATTCTTTCTGATTTGTGTGAGTGGTAGGATGTGATGTGGATTAGCCGTGGAATTCTGCGGTCTGCTCAGATTTCTGTGTTACTCCCAGCCTACCTCTTTGACCTGGTGCTTAGCTGCCATCCTCCACTTACCTGCTCTGCTAGTAGTAGATGCCAAGAGTGTCCTTCTTCTCCACCATTAGAAACAACAGTGAGATGGGCATCTTTGAAAAGTCCATTTTCAACCTGAGAGTTTAGCTTAACACAGACATGGAACTGTACCCTTAAAAACAGTGTACTTTCATTTATCATTTGACCAGGAACTGCAAGATCGTTCTTCAGAATAGTTCCACCAGCCTGTACTCCCACCAGTCCATAATCACTCTGATGTCCCTCATACCGTCAGTCTTCTGCATTTTCCAGCCCCTGGGTCACTGCCAGCCCACCTGTCTTCATCTAGAAGGGGACACTCACACGAAAACATCGCTACCATGAAACAATAAGGAAAGCACTGTATTATCAACAAAATCCTGATTTTTTTTTGGCAGTTTTAGGCATTCAACCCAAGGCCTATGGGCTGAGCTATACTCCCAGCCCTCACTAAATTGCTCAGACTGGACTATAACATGTGGTCTTCCTGCCTTAGCCTCCCAGACTGTTGGGATTACAGGCATCCACCACCAAGCCTAATTCTAGCATTTTTAAAAACTCTCAGAGGTCACAGAACAACTGAAGGTACTGAATTCCAGAGTGTCCAGCTCTTCTGAGAAGGAACTGGACCATTGACCTCTCTCAGTGTGGCAAGAGCCAGGGATCCGTGTGACACCACAGAGACGATGAAGGAGAAATGAGTCAATCGTCAAAGCACTAGTGTGTGGAAGTGGGGACATCTACAATCATTGGAAGCCTGACAAGTGAGGTGTTAGTCTGGTTTTTAATCACATACATGATGGTTAACTGTATAAGGTCTTATAAGATAAATAAATGAATTTGATGCTGGAAAATGCAAGGAGTGGAGAGAAGTGGAAAACATAATTGAAACGTGTTATGTACATGTACCAATTCCTCACAAGGAAAATAACCCTTATGAACTGCAAATATGTGCTAATAGAAATAAACTCCCTCCTTTCCCCCCAAAATAATCTAAATATTCTCCATATTTTTTCATCATTCTTTGTATAAGATTTTCTTTCTACTTTTCTGTATGTTTGCAACAAAACACGAAGGAAAACCCATGCAAAGAAACAAACAACAACAAACAAAATAACCGGACATAGAATCAGCAAAAACTCTTCATTCTCTTGATACTTTCTTTGCTCTCGCCCCAGAGAGTCCTGTGTGTCCTTGCGTGCATGTGCATCAGCCTTGGGGTCAGACCCTGGGGCCTCAGGCTGGTTCAGGAGTCTGTGTCAGGACTGCTCTGTCCCCAGCTTCTCCTGCAGACAGACTATCTTCTTACTAGCACAAACAGACTGCAAAGCTTACAGAAGCCAAAGAGACAGATATTCATGCCCCCTGACTGTGCTACCTTATAAATGAAATGTTTGAATGTTTTATGTGAGAGGATATGAAAAGAAATAAGGATTAACTATCTCGGAAGCCAGTCGGAAGTGTCAGGCCTGGCAGACAAAGCCCACAAGGAATTAAGTATGTGCTTTTCTTAGTCACCAAAATATGCTGCTGGAAATCTTTGAACCTCAGCCTGAATCCCAGAAGCTTCCTGCCAGCTCTCTAATTCTCTCATGACCCATTAAAGATGGGGGCAGTGCCCCTGCCCCACTAATTTTGCATAAAGAAGCAGAAGATTGGGTTTTCTTTTAATTTTAAGTTTTATGTTTTTGCTTGTTAATGCTAATCCAGTGAAGAATTCTAGAGATAGGCAAGAGTGTCTTTTAGCAGACAGGAGAAATGTTATAGGAAAAATCAGACAGAGAGGAAAGAAGAAAATCCATAGGGATTCGGTGCCTGCTCTGAACAAAGAAATGCTCCAAAAAAGCACATCTTCTTGTCATTCTGTCTCCACAGTGGTGCCAGGTGGACAAAGTGCCCCTCTCGTGTCCCCTTCAGGTAAGCTTCACTTGGTGTCCTTCTCACATGGGGAGCCCAAGTCCAGGTTTCTGGAGAGCAGTCCTGATGGGCTCCTGTAAGAGTCCCTCAAGGTTTCTTATAGTCAAATTTCTGTATCAGCCAATACTTGTTGAGATCATAGAGACCGGAAGGAGCAGAGCACAGCTGTACATGTGCAAGCCCAGAAAGGGTTCCCTGTTGCTGCACCACAGCTTTCTCACCTATGCATAGGTGGCTGCTCCTGGGAAATCATGAGGGTGAGTCCTAGGATCAGGGCCACCGAAGCCCGGTGGAGTTCACATCTTGCCACAGATTGTCCTGATGTGGGACATGGCGCTGCATGGGTTTTAATGTTTACCCTGCTGCGTTTTAGTCTTACTTTGGTCCCATTCTCTTCTAGTCCCCAATCTCTCCCTTTTGGAATGAGAACATTTATTTTGTGACATTGTATGTTGGAAGCACTTTCATTTGATTTTTATGGGGCTCACAGCTAAGAATTTGCCTTACATCTCAGAGGAGACTTTGGGTTTGCACTTTTCAGTAATGCTCGAACTGTTAGGGCTTTGGCAACTCTTAGGGATAGACTAATTGTGTTTTGAGTCTTTTGAGGGGCCAGAGAGGAATTGTAATGGTTTATGTCTAGATGTTCCCCCAAAACTCGTAGATGTTTCCTCATACACTCATAGGTGGGGCTTTTGGGAGATGATTGGATCATAGGGGCATGACACTCATCGGGACTTAGTCTATTGATGAGTTTATAGCTAAATGTGATGTTCAGAGGTGAAGCCTGGTTAGAGGAGGTGCGTCATTGGGGGCATGGTCTGGAAGTATCTATCTCTCTTGTTCTCCCTTGACCTCCCTCTGCTTCCTGCTGCCATTTGCATGAGCTGTTTCTCCTCTGCTGTGCCCCAGTGTCATCTTGTCCTGCCTTGCAGCCAGACAACTCTGGACTGAACCCTACAAACTGTGAGTCTAAATCAGTCTTTCCTCTTTTAACTTGTGGGTGTTGGGTATTGTGTCTCAGTGATGAGAGAGTAACCAAGAAGTCTTCTGCTGTGCGCAAAATTATGTCTAGGAAGACAATGAGACATCAAATGGACTATGGGTCCCAGAGTCTTGCAGGCTGGATGCTGGCTATGACAATGGGCCATTTGTTCAAAGCCTAGGAGATGCCACAGCTTTAACTGCAAAATCACAACACTTATAAGGTGTAAGAGATAAGTGCTGTAGTTTGTAATGCAGATATAATGTCATTTTTTAAAAGTTTGTATATTTCACTACTTAAAGCACCCCAATATTATGTTTTTGATTGTGAAATGATGAGGGTCAGTTAATTTATACACACCTCTGTTCTACAAGAGAATATATAATAAAGTAAAAGCAAATTGCATTATATCCTTTTATCTTTTCAGGGAAAGAAAACATCATAGAAAGGTGAATTATTCTTTTCCTTCTTTAGGAAGAGCTGGATTTATTAAAATTAGAAAAATGGGAGCTGAAACCTAGAATTAAAATGTTCTAACCCCATTATAAAGTTATCTACTATGGACCACTTGTTATGCTAGTTATTTAATAGGGCAGTGTCTAGAATATCATCTAGTGTGTTTCCAAGAGTTGAACTATCATTACTCTGTGTGTGTGATATAACATGTGCAAATATATATGCATATGTCTTAATATATTTTAATATATAATTATGTATTCATTTCATACCTCCATTCTAATTTTCTTATATATGTGCATATATGCTATGGTTATCATACATATATTGAATTTATATATGTTTTCTTTATATATGCATTCTAATTGATGAATGTGTATGTATATATTAAGAAAATTTAGAATATAGAAAACAGAATGCACCCATTTAAGCAAGTTTTCTGGGTAATGCACACATTTTGTGGTTGAATAGCTATTCAACCTCACTGATTTCTGACCCTGCTGCGACCAACCATTCTACAATTATGAATGTGATTCTCTTATGCTTCAGATTTATGTGTTGCTAAAACAGCAATTCTTTTCTCTTTCAGCTCAGGGATTTGTTGCTAAGGAATCTTCAAAGCTACGCCCTGCACGGAGGAGATGAAGTAGTTAATACATGTCATGTTCTTTTGAACGATGATAACGGGCCACTTTTGGCACTGGGCGACTGTCGAGCATCTCACTCCCAACCCATCATTCATCTTCATGGCTTGTTTGCACTCTTATTTACTTTGATACAGAAATAATGGAATCCTTTGTGCTATTGACGGGGACTCATCCATGCATGTCAGATCAAAAGAGCTCTTTCTTTTCAGAATTTGCTTTAATTCTGCCACTTAGAATTTTGGAATGGATTTCTCTTCTAACCTTCTGCCTAGGTTGTTTCTTTAAAAAAACAACAGCTGTTTACATGGTGGAGAAGAGATAGATCATGCCATGTTTTTGCTGATGGAAGCTGACATGAGGCAATGTGAATTGCTGAATTTTAGGCACAGGTACAAATACAGACATTTGCCTCACTAAGATAGTCTTCAAATGAGAAATGCACTTAAAGCCCAATTTATTAATAATTTGCTATAATAAAGTAGGGTTTTTTTTGTTAGTACCACTGTATTCAATGTAAGGTAAAACTTGCTAATGCTTGGTTCACAAACTCAATTCTCCCCTAACATGCTTTGCAACCAGAATCATGAAAAGAATCAAGTTTGTGAACCAAGGTACCCCTGCATTTTGGAGTAGGAAAATGAAGCCAGTCTTTGATATTTTATTTGCAGAATATTAAAGGAAAGAAAGAAAAAAAAAAACTCTTGAAAAGATTTTAATTCTTAATGGATATATTCCACTTACAAAAAGGTTATATCCTGATAAACCCACTCTAGGCTGAACATATAACCAGTTCAAAGTGCATTGCAAGCTAGGTGTGGTGGTGTATGCCCATAATTCCAGCACTCTGGGAGGCTGGGGCAGGAGGGTTGAAAGTTCTTGCCCAGACTGGGTAACTTAAAGATTTAGTGAGATCCTGTCTCAAAGATAAATAAATAACTAAAAAGGGCTGAGGATGTAGCTCACTGCAAAGACCCTGGATTCAATCCCAAGTTAAAAAAAAAAAAAAAGGATTGCAGTCAACCTTAGCACATCACAGGTGAGCAGAAGGGTCACTGTAGAATATCAGATGTTCACTCCTATGGTCCAGAGGTTCTCTGGAAGCTACCACTGCAGCTCTGCATCACCATAGAGTGTTTTACTGCACACCTCCAGCCTGCAAAAGTTCCTCAAAGTGTGATGTGCACTTTCCCCCAAATGCCTATCACTTCTGTACAGTGCAAAGCCAACTCAAGTCTGTGTGATGCAGGAGAGTCCATGACACCAACATGGACCATCCTTTCCTCTTCAGCTTTGATCTCTGGGTCCCCATGGAGTGCTACAATTTGATAACTAAGCTGCACTATAAAACTATACCTATTTCAATCTGTGCTGTCTTAGTTACTTTTCTGTTGTTGCTGAGACAGAATACCTGGCCCCCAAAATTAGGAAAGGAAAGGTTTATTTCTTACAGGTCTTGGGGATTTCAGTCCATATTCAGTTGGCTCCAAGGCAGCGTGGCATGGAGGAGCCACCATTCATGGTCATGGCAAAACAACAAGCATGAACTGGCAAGAAAAAGAAACGCCTTCCTCCGGCCTTACACTGTATGTCAGCTCCACCCCTGGGCGGGTGCAACACTCACATCACCAATGCCAGTACCAGACAACAAACAATCACAAGTGCCAGACTCAGCCCCATCCATGATTACATGAGGCTTTTGAGGGAGGGACACAGGACCATACCCATAACATGTGCTATTAATCCGTTAGATATAGTAGAACTTTTTTTGAGTGGTGACTGCAGCCATGGTAATGCATTAACTAAATCATGCAAAATCTTTTGAATTTTTCTTTGAAAAAAGATGAGTAAGTAGTGATGCATGCTGGCAGTCCCATCATTCTGGGAGGCTGAGGCAGGAGAATTAAAAGCCTGGGCCTAACCCAGGCAACTTATTGACTTAGCAAGACCTTGTCTCAAAGTAGCAAATAAAAAAAAGGGTTGGGGATGTAGCTTACTGCAAAGGCCCTGGGTTCAATTCTGAATTGAAAATAAAAAGACAATCAAAGAAACACATTTGAGATCTGATTGGCTGCAACAACATGAAGATAATGTCTTACATTGAATCTTCACTTAACTAGGGAAAAATAAAAGAAAGCATCCGGAAATGGCAGCTCACTCTTGATGACTTCCCCATCCTGATTCGTTGCTTCGTGGCTTGCACTCCACTTGACCAGTTTACCTTCAATGTTCTCTCTCCTTATTCCTTGGGATTCCTTTGCTGGTCCACAGTCAGAGGCTCTGTCCAGGGGTGACAGCAGATAAGGAAATGTGTGCAAGTCCAGTGATTGACCCAGGTACCCTGGCTAGATTGGAAGACATTTTCCAGTGCTTAGGATTTGGTTTTTGGCTCTTTGGTCTTGCAGGAGTTATATTCCCTGATGAATGAACAATATCGAAGAAGAACACCAGAGGTGGCTCTGTATGGAGACCCTGGGCGGGTCCCTTACATTTAACTAAGTCTAGATAATCATGGTGACTTCTGATTTTATGGATCTTATTGCTCTGAGATGGAACCACCAGAGGGTTGTGAGTCTCTGTCTCTCTCTCTTTCTCTCTCTTTCCTCTCCCCAACCCCTTCCCCATCTCTCTTTGTTTATATGCATCTAAAATGCTCTAAAAAACACCAGAAATAGCAAATAGGATTGTAATGCCAAGTTAGTTCTATCTGGATGTGGAATAGACTTGCTAATTGGAATACACAAGTTAAGGGTAGACAGCAAACAAGTGTCCAATGACGTGAGACAGGATGGAGGTTGTCATAACAAATGGAAAAGGAGGGACATGTAGCTCAACACTCTTGGAAGAGGACAGTGCAGATGCTTTGGAGATAAACAAGGATGGAACAGGCCCAGTAGTGGAAAACTATCACAAATCAGGGTGGCGATGAGGTTTGCAAGTCCACTGAAATATTTGTGATAGGGTAGACTGGCCCTTGTGACATCTTGCCAGGCTAGTGGGGTATTGACAAGGGTACCAAAAATGATTCCATTTTTGATTCTTGCCATATTGTCTGTGCAGCATCTTGTATCTTTTGCTACTGTCTGCACAGCCTACAAAGACAATTTTGCTTTCTCTTTGACTGTTCTACCACCATTTTGACTTCTATTTTATCATTTCATATATTTGGTTATAACTTTCTTCATTTCTTTTCAAACATATTTTCTTCTTAGACTATGTATTTTCCAACAACCTGCCTTGAAGTTCATGGATATTTTTCTTTTGCCCAATTGATTCTGCTATTGATAATCTGAATTGCATTTTTTATCTTATGAATTACATTTTTGAACTCAAGATTGTATATTTATTAAAATAATTTCAATGTATTGAATTTCTTATTTGGCAATTTTTTTGTACCTGGTTTTTGGTGAATTATTTCTCTGTTTTTTTGCTTGAAGTTTATTGAGCTTTCTTAAAATAGTAATTTTGAATTCTCTGTTATGCATTTCATATATGGGAAGGGGATTTGGGGATGGAAGAAGGTGGGAGGGAGTGGAGAAGGAGAAGAAAAAAGATCAAGGTGTGATATGTATATGTACCAGTACCCACAGAAAATGTATTTATCATGTAATGCAAGCATGCAAGTTAAAATAAACCTTCATTTCTAAATTAGCATCTGTCACTTGTGCTTCAATTTATTTCTTTCATATTGTTGCCTCTTTCTGGTTGTTGTTGATCCTTGCTGTTGTGCATTGGGAGAAGTATGGATGCACTGTGTTCAGGCATTTGTAGATGGCTTTGCCGGTGGAGGCCCTTCTCCGGTGGACTTGGCTGCAGCTTTCAGCAGGCTGCCTGATTTGCTGCACAGGTGGGCCTAATGCTGGAGCACTAGGACATGTTGGCCTGGTGTCTGGGCCAGCAGATGGACAGTCCCAGCACCTATGTCCATAGGGTGTGTTTGTTTGAACACTGCATATGTACTTGTATCAGCTCATTGATGGGATCCATGGAGATGAACTTGGAGCTTGAGTTCCCGAGGGGAAGCCTGGAATTAGTATTGTATATGTAAGAGTCACCTAAAGTTCACACGGGCTGATCTCATGCTAGGGTCTTAGTTACTTTACTCATTGCTGAGATACAACGTCCAACATGCACAGCTGAAACAGGAGAGGTTTATTCTGGCTCACATTTCAGTAGTCTCAGTCCTTGTATGTTTTGTTATCTCCATGGAAGGATGGCGTGGTAGAGGGTCATGCTGGAGGAACAGCTACTCACCTCATGGTGTACAGGAAGTAGAGAAAGAAGGGAAGAGTTGGGGAGTGAGATAAACCCTTCCTGGTCATGACCCCAGTGACTCACCTCTTATGACCAGACCCCATCTCCTAACAGTGACCCCATGAGTACATTAGGCTCTTGAGGGACACCCTCCAAGTTATAAACCATAGCAGTTAAAGTGGGCCTTGGACCTGATTCCACTGCTATGAGCCTGAAGTCTGAGTTCCTAGGGGCTGATCTTGGGCTTGGTCCCAGGAGGGCTCATCTGAAGGCTGAGTCTGCCAGAATGGTTCTGTAGCTTTGATCTGGCACTAGAGTAGACTACAGTGGGCCTCTAATCTGTGTCTGCTGGATTAGAGGGTCAAAAGAAGCCTGAGGTAGCCTTGAACTGTGCTAGGCATGGATCTTGAGTCTACTGGGACCAGTCTAGAACCTCAGATAACTGTCTGGTGCCTTGAACTACAGTAAATGACCTGAAACCTGGGACTTTGGTGTTCAGCCTGTATGTTGGGTATATATTTGGTGCTGTTAATGTCGTGGGCATTTTTTGTTGAAGAAAATAGATTGGATGACATAGTGGTTCAGATTTAAAACGTCCCTAAAAGTCTCATGTGTTCAGAGGTGGGGCTTCGGGAAAATGATTGGGTTACAGGGGGCTATCCTCAATGGTGGATTCAGCCATGGATGAGTCTATGACTGAATGTACTGTTAAGAGGTGGGGCCTGATTGGAGGTGGTCACTGGAGTGTGATCTAGGAGGCTGCATTCTTGTCCCAGGCTCCTCTCTGCTTTTCTGCTTCCTGGTTGTCATTGGTTAAGCAGCTTTCTTTTGTTATGCTCTTCCACCATGCTGCCATTTCTGCCTTGGGTCTGGCCAACCTTGGACTGAACCCACTATAACTGTGAGCCAAAATAAATCTCTCTTCCTTCAAGTTGCAGGTGTCCAGTATTTTGTCCCAATAATGGAAAAGTGATTAATAGATGACATTAGGCTTCTGTTGACTGGTCACTCTGTGCCAGTGCACCAAGACTGTGAACATGATTAAGGCTGGTCTTGGAGATCCTATGAAGGCACACTGATAGCATCTAAACACAGGACATTATAGAAATTAAGAGTTGTGCCAAATTTACAGGGAGTAGTCTTCCCATAGACCAAACAAGAGTGTGAAGGATGAAATTTAATGGTCCATCTGGTCTCAGTGTGCTTTGTGCACCATGGAACAACCACCAGCTCATTAAATACTGGCTGGCCTTGCTTCCAGACTCCCCACTAAGACTGAGTTTTTAGCAAAAATTAATAACATGTGCTGACATTAAATTGCTGAAATTAAAAAAAGAGTGATTTTTCTTGGACATTTGCGTTTTATGTTCACGGGTGATAAGCTTCTGTTTAAAAGAAAATGAAAAATACTGCTTTTCCAAACACATCCAGGCCTTAGTTATCCATGGACTATGTTTCGAAGGTTGTCCGTGCCTTGGTAACCAGTGTTTTTCAGATGTCTGCTTTCGATTATTTTTAAGTGGCTGATCATTTCAACTGTTGACTTGGAGTTTCATGGGGGGAGGACTTGGTAACTAAAACAATTTGACTTGATTTACTACCTTTAGAGGTTCTTTGCCTTATTCTTAAAATAAACAAAATTATGCCCAGTGTTTGCATAGCTGCATAAAACTGAATCAGTGAATTTAGGGGGTGTGTTCTAAAAGCGTAGCTGTGTTAGGAGCACCTTGAGGAGATCAGGGTAGATGGGAGGGAGGCACTTCGAGTGTTAGGTCTGGCCTTGATTTTGTACGAATCTTGAAGAGGACTTTGGGCTCTGTAGCTGTGAAGTTCATGCTAAGACTTGGTTTCTTTTCATGTGTGTTTTTGTAGCTTAGTATAAGAAGTGCTTTGGAACAGAAGGTGTTAGTAGTGTCCACCAATTGTGCCTTTGCAGCTACTTGGAGATCCTCTTGAAGAAGGGAAATGGGAGAGGAGTGTCTGGCTATGTTCCTCATCATATCAGTGAGCCTCGGATACAGTGCACTGTTGGTCAGGAAGATAGAGGAATTTTTTCCACATCAACACTGTAGAGGTTCTATAATGCCCAGTGTGTCTGGCCCACAAGCTCCTTCCCCTTAATTATTTGTACGATCCTTGGTGTGGTGGATTGACAACTGATAGTCAACTTGTAACACCCAGGTGGAAGGCCCACTTGAAGAATTTTGCCAACAACATAAAAAGGAGAACTGGAGAGGAAGAAATAGTGTTTGCCCTCCGTGGTGTTGTTCGTTCTCTTATTGCCGTTGTTTCTCCTGGAGGAACTTGTCAAGCTTCTTTCCTGATGTGAACTTGGCTGTTATGATCAGAGAAGCTCAGGATATTGTCATCGCTGAGAATGGCTGTGGTTCACTTTGGGGGAGATCTGGTCTTTATTTTGAGCATCGCTTCCTGGCTCTAAAGGTGAAGATGGTATGGTGTTGATTCTCCTGGAGAAGCTCGTCATGCTGGCTTCCTGATATAAACTTGGCTGTTCTCATTGTTGGAGGAGCTCAGGACCTAATTGTCACTAAGGATGTCTGTAGTACTTTTTGAGGGATCTCTGGTCCTTACTTCGAGTGTTGCTTCCTGGCTGTAGTGCAGATCCCTCAGCCTGTTGGCACAGATTTTCTAGCTTCTGCTGCTGACCTTTGGGCTTTCCCAGTACAAATCTGTGAAACAGACTGGCATGAAACATTGTCGTGGGCTCTAGGTTTTCAACTGGACTCATGTAGGACGTAGCCATGGGATCCAGGCCCTCAGCTGGATTGGGGTCTTTGGTGTGTGGACAAATTTCCTGTACTTTTATTATGTTTGACTCTGAATGACTACTATAAAATAATTCTATAAATTATGTGTCCTGCTTTCCTCACAAACCCTGACTATGACACTTGGGCAATCCTCTGGAATTGGTATTATCACTCTGGCTCTACAGACCGGCAGTAAAGGCAGGAGAGTTCAGTGATTTTTTTTTCTGGTAAGTGGTTGACATGGTTTTTGATATTAGACTTGACCGGTTGCATTGTATGTACTTCTAGGATGGGTGGATGAATTGCTTCCCTACACAGATATAGGCAGCTTACTCCTAAGCTTTTCTGGAGTATAGTCTTTGATTCTGAAATTAAACAATTGTCCTGTTGGGCAAGGTCACATCTCCCTTGAGATGTGGAGTGGCAGTGATTATAGGGGAGGGAGAGGGGAGAATGCTGAGGTCCAGTTTCTCCTTCCCAGCTGTGGGCACCTTGGCTGTTAGTTTCTGGAATCATCTAACTCCTCTTTCCAGTCTTCCTGCTGTGTAGTGTGGTGGCTCCAACTTTCCAGCCAGCTCAGCCTGACCAATGCTGCAGCCACCTTGGCTATGGCGACCCACCATGGATGGTTATTAATCCAAGACCCCTCTGAAGTCGGGCAGTCACCATGAACAACAACAACAACAACTACGGCGGCAGCAAAAACCCTTCGGGCTGCTGGTAGGCTTGGCCCTTTTCCGGCTTGCTGAGTGGCTGCTGCTTATTCCTATAATTGTGGTAGCATAATCGGGTTGACAAAAGTGAGCAAGATTTTGGAGGCAATCAAGCGCTCTAATTCATTTGAAAATGCCGAGCAGGTGCGAGTGGGGGACATGAAAGCAGTTATTAGGCAGAAGTGGCTGGGAGGAAGGCGGGCCCAACATCTGCGCCTGTCCCTGGGCACACAATGGGTCCGGCCTGGCGTGTAAATGTGAGCAGGCTTCGCAGCCGCTGAAAGAGCCTTCTGACTTGGGATTTTCCCTGCTTAGGGTAATTAGCACGGGCGGGTGGGGAGGGTGCTGGATTCATCCTTTTTTTTTTTTCTCCTGGAGGGTGGGTGAAAGTGGAGTCTGATTTAATTAAGAAAGGCAGTAACTCCAGGCGCTCACCCAATCAAATGTTAACTACTACAGAATGGGCTTGCTAAGGAGGTCTTTGTGATTTAAATCTGGTCTTTTGGTTTGCAGGGCTTACTTTGTTCTTCCAATGTTTGACTGTTTTTATGTTGTTCCCTTCTGTAGATCAGCTTCTGTGCTGTGATACTTAACTGCCAAAGAGCAGCTTGGAGCTGTGACCAAACTAAGAGCCGTCCTGCTGCTCATGGGTGGAGGAGGAACAGGCAAGACCTGTCACACAAGATCCATGCTAAGAATCAGTTAGGGTGGCGCAGACCTGCAATCCCAGTACTCTGGGGGGCTGAGGTAGGAGGACCGCAAGCTATACGCAGCCTGGGCAATTTAGTGACTTAATGAGACCCTGTCTCAGAATAAAAATTAAAAAACGACAGGTGATGGAGCTCAATGCAAAAAGCCTGAGTTCGATCCCCAGTAGCCCCCCACCCCAGTTCATTGAATTATTTGGAAGGCTGCAGGATAGATACTTGACTTCAAAATATGCCCACTTTAATTTTTTCTAAAAGTGTCTCACATGCATTCTCTAAAATACAGAGTTGCAGAACAGGAAAAAGATAAAAGAACAGTTTTGGAATGGGACAGTTGCAGATTCAGGTTCCAGCTTTTGTAGTGATCTCAGCTGGTGGGGTCCGAGACGGGGACCTCAACTTAGCCTGTCCAGTAGGCTCCTGACTCATGGAAAAAGGATATCAGGGTGCATCAGTGTGAGGCACAGATAGCTTTATCAGGCAGAATTAGAGCATAAGGGAGAAGAGGAAAAGGACACCACCTAGAAGAACCAGACTGGTCTGTTTGCAGAACCTTAGGTTAGCTTTTAAAGACTAGCTGAGATGGGGCTGGGTGCGCGCCATCGTTATCCCAGTGCTGGTTTCCATAGCCCTGTAAGCATCTATGTCCCAAGGGGCAGTTCAGTTCCAAGGAGATGATTGTCCTTTCCTCATGAGCAGGCAGCCTTGGTTCTCTTTATGGGGTGATTGTGCCTGCTTTGAGGTGGTGATCTCATCATGGGCTGATCTCATCACCACCCAATGCTCTACTTTTCCTGGAATCCAAAGTGGTCATAGGCTTGGAGATTTCCAGGTATTCCTCCAGCAGGGTCTGGAACAGGATGTTGTAATAGCTGGCAATTGAGAGTCCTTGAAAATTACTTTGGTCCTGCTTGTGTTGAGGTCCTAAGACTTGAAGAGGGATGAAATAGACTAGGTAAATTTAGAGCTAGTAAATCTTGTAATACAGATACTCCTGAGACTTTAGCATGCCTAGCTGCAGAGCCCAGCAGAAATCTGACCCAGAGGTTGAAGTTAATAAGCGAGACAAAAATTCCAGTTTCCTTGTCTCCTTTCTACCAGTCTTTATTTCTTTGTCCTAGTTCATCAGCGTGAAGTTCAGTAATACATATATTTTTAATTTTAATGCTCCCTGTAAGCTTTCTTCACCTCTCATGTGGTCTCATATCTGAGACTACATGATGTGGTACTACATCTAGGTTGAGTAAGGAGAATTTGGGGAATGCAGTGGGCAGGTATAGATCAAAGATGAGTAACTAAGAGAAACTTGGGGTGTTTCTCCACACATGCTGATGGGGAATGACTTCATTTTTCTGTTTCAGGATATCTAGGGCCAGGTTATGAGGATGCTCATGGTAGTAATGCTAATACCACTAACTATGCAGCCGACACTGTCTCAGGTGACTTGTGAAAGATTAGGAGTCCAAGTTTAGTAAACTATGGGCAAGTTTACAAACTCAGGAACTCTGGCTTATGGTTCAGTACTCACTAAACACACAGGATTGTTTTATTGGGATGCTACAAGGGCTCTAGCTTCTCAGGCGAATTCCCTCTCATCTGTTGAGACTACAGGATAGCAATCCTGTTGTCTCGCGGTGATATGTACCTGATTTCCTTTGCACTTTTTGAGTTTACTTTTATTTTATTTTATTTACTTACTTCTTATTTATTGCCAGTTGTTTCTGCAGAAAAAATAACATTACTTATTTTCCTTCTGCTACTGAACTTTTTCAACTTAAAAAATTTTCTTTTATCCATAGCTTGAAGATTCTGTTCCACGTTCTAAAAAGGCAGTGTCTGAGTGTGGCTTACCGAAGCTCACACAGCACAGTCTGTAAGCAAGCTCCCTGGGGCATCACTGCATATCTGCAAAAGAGCATTAGCTGTGTGGTCTGGGCAGTGAAACAACACCCATATGAGTCAGGAGAGCATATTTGTTACTTGTAAGTGGGCAGCAAGGAAAAGCAGAGACCTAGGTCCAGGTTAAGCTGGTCTTCTGCGTGTCAGGAAAATGGCTCAGGGTGGGTGGAGCTCTTTTGTGCATGCCCCGTGCTGCTGTGTGAGCCCAAAAGCCCTCTTCCCTGGGGACTGTACCCTGCCTAACACCTGAGTCACAGAGCAGAGCAATGTATACCTTGTATACCAATGTACCACGTGGACACTGCTAGGGTTGTTCTAGCTATTTCCTTCTCTCCTGAAGATGTGACCTTCTTGGTACATTTTGTTCAAGAAATGCAAACCAAAGAGGGAGCGTCCACCAGCCTGGCCCACCTGGCAGCCAACCTCTTGAGTCACCCAGGTGTGGAGATGAGCTGATTCAGTCTATGGATTCATTAACGTGGCTCAATTAACTGATGACAGCTACATGGGATGCTCACAATCTGGATGTGGCCTTCAGTGGCAGACCCAGGGCTTTCCTGTCTGCCAGAGGCTGTCTTGAAAAAAAATTTTTTTTTTGAGACAGGGTCTTACTATATCCTGGTTTTGAATTTTATAATAGCTTTCCCTGGTGTAAAATTATTCACATCCAATAAATATTTCATGGATATTTTCCCCTTGATAAGATTTTCTTTTCCACTCCATTTCTAAGTCACATCCTGTTTGGCTTAGAGGTCTGAACGTTCTTGTCCTCTATAACACAAACTCAGGATTATAAATGATGAGTATTTCAGGGTAACGCAGGCAGCAAGAGAGAAGGAGAAGAGAATTTTGATGATGTAATTACATTTCTGATAAATGCAGACTTTAATAACATCCTATGAATTTAAAAACACCATCCCTTTCAGTTTGAATTATTTATTCACTTTCATGGCCACTTTTTACATTAAAAGTCATCAGCTTCTCAGGGGAAAAGGGTGCAGATCTGACATGCAGGCAGCGCTGCTGAGCGCCACATCTTCCCCCACCGACCGGCAACCATTCCTGCGCTTTTCCACATAAAAGTGGTTCCTCTTTTGAGATGAACCATTTCACTTCGTATTTCTTCAACAGCTGGGTGTTTCCCCTGTGTATGGAGTCTGACAAAAAAAAAAAATCAGGAAAAGAAAAACTTGTGTAAATACTTGAATACAAAATTTATTGAGACAGCGTGGGATGAATGTAAGTTATCTTTGACCTCTATAATTACAAGAGGTGCTCACGGTGGTGACCAAGTGCTTCCAGACATTCGTTAGTGTGGTGAACTGCTAAAGTGTGCATATATTTCTTTTCTTGTCTTTTTTTTTTTTGGCAGATTCTGCATTTAATTCTGTGTTAAAATCAGTAAATATTTTTGGTATATCATCACATTTAATTAAATGCATGGTAAAATAGCAGGCACAATGTAGTCACTCTTATCTCTGTGCTGAAAGGAAAGGATTGCACAGATGTAACAAAGGTTACAAACAAGTTGGGCATAAAATAGGAAGTAGCAGGCCAACCTAAAGAGAAGAGTGTGGACAAGGCTCTTCCAGACAGGGCTGTGAAGTGCGGCAAGGACTCAATATTGAAAAGTGTCTCGGTTGCTGGGTTGAAAGTTGGAGGCGGTTATGTGGGAGGGAATGCAGAAGACTTGGAGTTGTTGAGTGTTTCCTGGCTGAAAGGCCACCAGGGAATAGAGATTTCAGTCCTGTAGTTATAAGGAGGTCCAACCGCCAATCCTCTGAAGGAGCTCAGTGTGGTTCTTCCACAGTGGACCCCCGGATGGAAGCACAGCCTGGTCAGTGCTTCAATTTCAGCCCTGGGCAGAGAACCCAACCATGCTCTGCCTGGAATTCTGACGGATCCAGCAGAAATAACTAGTGGATGCTGCTTTATGCTCCAATTTTATAATAATTCAGCACTCATAAGTGAGATGTGATACAGTTGGGGTCCATTTTCCAGATGTCTGTAAAACACAGTTGTTCTTCCCGAAGAAATGATCTGTGTTTACCAGCCACCCCGAGTCTTCTTTTTTTGGAATGGAGATTGAATCTTGGACTTTCACACTGAGCTATGCCCTCAGACCTTTTTATTTTTTATTTTGAGACAGGGTCTTGCTAAGTACTAAGTTTCCCAGGCTGGGACAGAGCCTGTGAAGAATCTTCCTGCCTCAGCTGCCTGGAGTGCTGGGATCACAGCACCACCACATCTGGCTTGTTTCTGAGTTCTTTATGGAGTGCCATTTCCCATCAGGTCCAAGGCAGAGAAGCAAGGCCACTTGGGAGTGTCACCTTCTTCATGGTTAGAAG
The DNA here is from genome assembly GCA_004363535.1 of Dasyprocta punctata. Classification (NCBI taxonomy): domain Eukaryota; kingdom Metazoa; phylum Chordata; class Mammalia; order Rodentia; family Dasyproctidae; genus Dasyprocta; species Dasyprocta punctata. Next base: position 26,494 of record RJWM01003221.1, on the reverse strand, counting down.
TGATGTGTCACACCTGAATCATGACATACAGACAGTGCACCATTGCATTTATACTTTTTTAGAATTTTAAAAGGAAAAAAGAATAAAATGATGATACAGAATTTCAAAGCAAAATAATAGATTAACCATGGTTAATATATTGTGTGTTGTTATCTTCAAAGTAGCTGCTCAGATTACAAGCTAGTCATGAAAACATGATCAAACAATGAAAGCACAAACTGTTCTTTTTGATGAACTAATAGAGATTAGTAGTATAATCATTTATCTTCTGTATGTATAGATATATTATCTTCTCCCTTCTTTCTTTTCTCCTATCCCCATCCCAGCTGTTGTATTTACACTTTTGTCCAATCCCCCAGTTCTACTTAAAAATTGGCTCTTCAGCAAATGGAAACTGTAAGACAACTCCAAATTGTTTATGGCTAATTTCCCCTTTGTAGATAGCATTACTCTTGTTATACATATCATTTTTAATATGAAAAGAAGTTGATGCCATGCAATGTGGAGAAAATGAACTTCTCCTGTTAACGTGTTTTATTTTTTCTCAACCTCTTATTCCCTTTCGTCTAGCGATTTCATGTAGCTGACTCCAAAATCTTTCAGTTAAGTTGTCATCCTTGACCAGAAGTAAAGGTCAAAACACCAGCTGCGTCAATATTTTGACTGGTTTTCTTGATAATTTGTGAAGCTGCAGGTGTGAGTGACACTTCCTGCTGCTGGGCTCCTTTCATCTTCTGTTTTATGAATAATCTTTCAAGTGGAACCTCCACCCTGCCAGGTTGGGGAGCTAGGTACCTCTGCATCTGATAACAGGACCTGCAAGAGACATTGACAGCCCAGGATATCACCTGGAAAACAAATGTAGTAGCATCCCCTGTTCCAACAGCCTCAGGCACAACTTTCAGGGCTGGGCCTGTGAAGGGTAACTTAATTCTCAGAATGGACACCATTGGTTACTTGTCCTGCTTGGGTTCATAGTATTTTCTGTCACAGTCCAGGAAGAGCATATTAGCAAATTGGGTGACATCTTGGTTTGAATGGCCTTTCTTCATTCTTCTGAGAATCATGGCCATGGAGATATAAATGTTATTATGATAGAAATTCTGTAAAAAAGCTGCTTATTTTGTTCTACTAATCCCTTTGTAAAATATTTTATGGAGATGCATGTCATAAAGAGCTCACCAAATGAGTCACATAACAAAAGGAAGAGTCATCTCATCTCATAAAGGAAAGACATCTCATAAAAACATTTTAGTGAGCCCTTTTTTTAAACTAGACATTGGCCTACATTTTTATATGAGTTTACATTTTATGCACATTATGTTGTATGAATGGATTCATGTTCCATATGCTGTTTTTGGAATCTGCTTTTTTACCTAACAACATAAGGGAAGTTTTTCTATTACAGCAAGAATGCAGATTTGTTACCAACCTTAATAGTAGCATTGTGTAGTTTTATTTATAGTTTAACCAACTTTCTATTAATAGACATTTAGCTTCTTTCTGAATTTTTGCTCTTATAAACTATGCATCTCTCTGCTTATGACTTCGCTCCTGTGTTGGCACATATATCCATTAATCAGGATGTGTCAACTTGAGTGGGTTAAGAAACACCTAGGGAAGCACATTCTTGGGTGGGTGTTTCCAGAGATGATTGGCATGTAGGCCAGCCAACTGAGTGGGGAGGACTTGCCCTGACTGTGAGTTGCACCAACCAATAAGCTTGTAGCTTGGACTGTATAAAAGGAGGCAGGCAGTCGGCATGTGATTTTTGGAAGCTCCATCCTATTGAGGACATGTATCTTTTGCTGCAGCCATTGCCTGTGGACATCATACTCCAGCAACTCTCTAGGGATCTGACATGTCTACAGTCTCAGTATAATGCTGCACCCTTAGTCCCTGTTGTTCTGAGGTTTCCAGCTTCTTGTGCCAAGCAGGTTCTGGATCCTGCAGTTCTTCTGCACAGAGCCATTGTGGACTCTCCTGCCCTTGATCCAGTAAGCTGCCTACTAAATCCTTTTGTATAATTATACATATATTCTCTTTTGACCCTGTTCCTCTAAAGAACATAACCAATATGGCACTAACCAATACAATAGAGCCCAGGATTGTATATAAAACAGGAAAATCTTAGGACTATGAAAAAATAATTTGTAGAAAATCAGTGAACCTGGCTGTGTCACAGGAAGGCAAAAACATGTGGTAATAGCTCAGAAATATCCTGCAGGATGACAGAGGCTGAATTTTTGTGGTGTTCTTTGGAACTGCAGCCTTATTTCCCTGTACTATGGAGGATGGCTTGATAGAACGTATTTTGCTTATGAATGTAATTCTCCAAAGAGAATCCACTGGTTGAAAGTCAGCTGCTCTTGAGCTCCTGTACATAAAACAGAAAATAACTTTTATGGAAGTTCTGCCTCCTTATTTCCTATTATCTCTCTCTTATCTTGCTCTTTATTTTTATTTTGGATTCTCATATAAGAGAAACCATGTGTGTCATCAAGCTTGTGTGTCTGATATACTTCACTTGACATTATGGTTTCAAGGTGCATCCATGTAGGGGACCAAGAGATGGAAGGGGAGTGGAGAAGGACAGCAAGGGAAGGGAATGGAAAAGAATTTAGGTGGGTCATGTACATGGACCAGTTCTCCAAGAGGAATGCAATCGTTATGTACTACAAACATGTAGTCACACAAAACAAAAATTGAAAAAAAAAGCCAGGAAAAACGTGGCAATGCCAATATTTCACAGTAAAAAATAAAAAGGAAAGAAAATAACGTTTAGCCTCCTCCCCTAACCCTCTTCTCTCTGTGCATATCTCAGGATGCTCCCTCTCTCTGTCTCTGTCTCTGTCTCTGTCTCTGTCTCTCTCCCTCTTCCTCCAATAAAATGACTATTTCAATAATGTAGGTGCTCTTATTCTAAACCCATTCAATGCTTACCCAACATCTCAACCTTTGCTTTCCTGATTGTGTGATTTTGAATTTAGTTCTTACACTGATCCAAAAATGACAACCTGCACAATAGCCCAGGAATCCCGCTTCTAGCACTGTTTAACTTTGTATTTATTCATTTGCTTTTACATTAGACTATGTTTTCTCTGTGTTCTTGCCTGTCTATCTCTTCTCCTCATTCAGAAAGCCAGCATTAGTAGCATTAGGCTTGCCTGGTTCCATAATGATGTTATAGTTGATACATTGTGTCAATTTGAGCAGTTTAAAAGTTTAGCCAAGAGACTCAGCAGGGAGCTAGGGTTCTTACTTTGTAAATATCCTCATCCTGTGCAAGAGGAGGGCAAGGAGATTTTGTGAGTGCTACATCTGCCCTGGGGTGGTGGTAGTGGTGGCCTGTGTACAGTATAAAGGAGGAAAAGAGGCTTACTTTTGCCCCTGTCTCCTCTGGCTGCTTTTGATGGCTGCCACCTTGAAGTGTTGCCCCTGTGCCATGCCACCCTGCCTTGCAGCCAGCTGGTTATGGACTGAAGCCTCCACAAACTATGAGTTAAATAAACCTTTCCTTCCTTCATTTTGGGTGTTGGGTGTTTTGTTCCAGCAATGAGAGAAAAGTAACCAAGACAAGTGATGATACACAGGTGAAATGGTGTTTATAAGATGTTGGGAGCACAGCTGGTGCTCACTGGTTGAAAACTCCTCTTGCATTATCAAGGATTCTTTTTGAGACCAATCTTCCTTTTACTGTGTGTCTTAGTTACTTTTCGCTCATTGCTGAGACAAAATACCTGATGCCCAAATTTAGGGAAGGAAAGGTTTATTCTTATAGTTTCTTGGGAGTTTCAGTTCATACTTAGTTGGCTCCAAGGCAGCATGGCATGGCGGGGCTGCTGTTCATGGCGTGGTGGGGCTGCCGTTCATGGCGGCCACCAGAACAGCAAGTGCGCTGGTGAGAGAGAGGGCGGAAAAGCAAGAGGAAGACCCGCCTTCCCTTACACTGTGTGTCGGCTCCAACCGGTGGTGGGTTCAGCACTCACATTGCCAATCCCCGTGCCAGACGACAAACCAAAAACAAGTGCCAGACTCAGCCCCATCAAAAGTATATGAGGATTTGGGGGGACATAGTGTATCACCCAATACACTGTGTATTCAGAAACAAAGCTAATGTTTTCCTCCTTTATTTAGACACATTTGATGCTTCTGTAGCAGAGAGTTCTAGCTGCTATAACAAAAGTACTATGTAAAGTAGGGAATGTAAATAACAGAAATCTACCCTAAAATGTCTCAGGTTGGAAATTTAAGATCATGTTGTTGGCAGATTTGGTTCCAGGGGAGGGTTTCCTCTTGGTTTGCAGAGGGTCACTGTCTCCATGGGTCCTGACATGGCAGAGAGACTCTTTGTGTCTCTTCCTTATTCATAAGGGCACTAATGCCATTAGAGGGCCCCATCCTCATGACTTCTTCTAACCCTGACCACCTACCAAAGGCTCCAGTTTCAAATACCATTATTCTGAAGGTTAATGTTAGTTTTTATATAGGAATTTGGGGTACTGGGCATATGTATCCTGTCCCTGGCAGTTCTAATCATGCTTTTGTCTTCTCAATCAGAAAAGTCCTTGATTCTGTGCAGAGAAATGTCTTCAGGGTAGAAGTTCCTCTCCTGTTAATGAGAAGAAAAGCAACAACTAGCGTAAGCTGATTGTATCAGCACCCATCTTCTTCTGTAGCTATAGCTAATCAGTAAGGGACTTGACTGAACTTAGTCTTTGGAAAGACTCAAGGGAGACACTGTTACCTTTGATTTTCAAAAGGACTTTGCTCTCTCTCCCCACTTGTGCAGGACTTCAGTGCCTGGGCAACAGCAACTATCTTGTGCAAATGAGTCAGCAGGGCTGAGACAGCCCAGGCAGTGCAGGTAGATGTCCAAAGAGAGAAGGAGAAACTCTGGCCCTTGATCAATTAAGTTATGTTGCTGCACTAAACCTGGAAGTGATAATCTCAGGCTTCTTTGCATTTGATGTAGAGAAACTGCTCCATTCTCTAAGCTTGTGCTTTTGGGGGTGTGTATGTGTATGTGCTTGCACGTGTGTGTGTGTGTGTGTGAGACATGCAGCTGAATACATTTTGAGAACTTTGTGTCATTCACAAGATAATGTTTAGTTCTCTTACTTGGTCAACAAACTGTCTCCTTGTGTCGACTTTCTGTCTCTGTGACAAGATCCTTAAAAGATCAGTTTATGGAAAGAAAGGTTTACTGCAGCTCACAGCTTCAGAAAGTTCAGTTCCTGTTACTTGACCACGTTGCTTTTGGGCCTGCAGGAAGGCTCACCTCATGGTGGATGAGAAGCACAGAGAAAGACATGAAGGAACCAGGGCCCCCATATGGCCTTGAAGGGTATGTCCCATTGACCTCACTTCCTGCTACTCTGCCTCACCAACCAAGGTTCCATCATTTCCCAGTGGTGCCACTGGCTGGGACCAAGTTGTGAACTCCTGGACTTTCAGGAGAAGTTCAGAATGCAAAGTGTGTTCCTCCCATAATTTGTGTTTCAGCCCTTAACTGTACCTGAATCTCCTCATCTTGCAAGGTTTCTGCCTCATGTAGAACCTTTCACGTCTCCATCTTTTCCTTTTGTCTGGGGATGTCAGGTTTTCCTGTGTTCTTTTAGGCAGCACAATTTTGCTCGTTTTCTACCATCAGTGAACAACATTCTCCAGCTGTGCAGAGATGCACAGGTCTTGTGAAGTTTGTCATGTTCCTGAGCTGATGCCAGGAAAACAGTATTTTTCAAAACAGAAATCCTATAAACTCCCAAATAGCTACACATGGTGTTTAAATGTGTAACAAATAGCCTCCAGAAAACTGGCTCCATGAGATGTAACTCGTAGCACTGCCTGAATCAAGCACTTTGGACTTTAATATTATTTTACTTCCTCTTGGATGTTCTTGTCCTCCCTGTTTTACTTTTTGATAACATTTCAGAGTCTTTGGATATACATATTGTCACAGTGTCCTCCACAGTGTCTGGCCCACAGAAGTGTCAGTCTCTCTTCATTCCTTTGCTCCTGGTTAAACTGTGACCATCCCTCACCTGTATTTCTAGAGTCACCCCCTAACACACCCCCTAATTCTCTGCTGGTCTCTTCTCACAGTATCCAGAAAAACTCTGGATAGAACACAGCTCAGGGGACAAGTGATGTCTGCTTCTCTGATTTCTTCCTCGTTTCCTTCGGATTTAGGATTCAACTCAAACTTTGCCCTGCAGGTCTGGCCTTTGCCAACTTTTCTGAGGGGATTTTTCCTCTCCTCTTTCTACCGTAGCTTACTGGTCTTCTTACAGCTATTTGAGCACATAGGACTCTCTTCTGCTCAGGGATGAGGTCCTCACCTTTTGTGTCTTGCTTATGCTTTCTCTTTAGGTTGCTAAGCCGACCCCGATCCATCATCGTCCTGCCTGGTGCTCTAACTCACCACGCTCTATCCCTCTTGGCCGCAGTGGACTTGGAATATAATGATGCATATCTAGATGTCTCCCCAAAGCCTCTTGTTCTCATAGCAATTTCAAGGGATGATTGGTTTGGGAGCATGACACTCATCAGAGGACTAGTCCACTGATGAGTTTATAGCTAAATGTGAAAGAAAGCTCTGGTAAAGTTAGGGCATGCAAAGATAGAGTGGTGGAGAGTCCAATTGCTAAAAGTGTCTCTTCACCACTTCATGTGACATGGATGGACATTGTGGTATCAACAAACATATTCATATAGATGGTATTACATATACATTCACTTGCTTATATTCTGCATCCCTGGATAGAATATAAGAGACGATGGGTCCCTGTGTATCTTGTTCAGTACTATATCCTAAATTAGTGAATTCCTGCATAAAGATTTAAGAGTAGCACATTTTAAATGCAATTCAATATATGTGTTTTAATATGTAAGTGATATCTATCATATATATGGGAATCTAATTATATCTATCTATCTATCTATCTACCTATATATATACATTTTCTTAGATGTTCAGAAACAGGATGACTTTTCTCTGGGAGTATCCAATGAGATCTCAGTGGGTAGCGATGTTTCTCTCCTGTCTTCATTCTGTAAATGCTTACAGAAAACGTGGTTATGACAGACAGATTGCAAATCTCCAAGGATATAAATATGGAAAAGATATTTTCTCCAATTTTGTGAGGTTTAGAAAAACAAATGGTGACATAAGTGATTGGTACTTTGGTAGGAGAATGCACATTCTGGCTCCCAAGGATGTGTAATGACTGCATTGTAAGAACAGTGTTTGATGAGACTCGGTTTCAATAATGACAGACGCAGAAACTAATTTGAATTTCTACTCATTTTAAAACACCAAACTTTAATATTCAGGCTGGTGTTTGATAATGAGTTTCTTGCAAGTTAAGAAAATAATGCAAAATTCTCCTTCCCCTTCTTTTTCACTACTCTAATAGATTTACTATTTCTAAGGGACCAAGAGAGATAATGAGAAATGAAATTGACCTGACCTTATTGTTAACAATAAACATTTTCCAGTAGTGTTAAGTGGATGCTAAATATATAAAGCTCATTATTTCATGAACTGGGGTCCTCCAGAGATGAAACTGTAGTGTATCTTCTCCCCACTTGGCTACAGAAATCTCCAAACAACCTAATATAAGAGTAACAACTTATACAGAGATAATTTCTAGAGTTAGTCCCCAAATATCTTTTGGAGAACTTGAATTATGTTGTTAATTATCTGAAGTGTCCACTTCCCTGCTTGGGTTGGCCTGATTCATGTGTGGCTCTTCACAGCTGGGTCTCAAGAGCTCTCTTGTGTCTCCAGTGGATTTGTCTGTGGAAGATGCAGTCCTCAGATGTTTGTACCTGGAAGAGGTGGTCATGAAGCCTTGGTTTGGCTCCAGCACTCCCTGAACTGCCATTCACTGGGCTCAGGTTTATTTCCTGGTGTGTGGCTGACTGATGTGAGACCCCCATCCGGGTAATTAAAGCATGTTCTGGACCTTTGCAAGGCAGCAGCTAGATTGTTTCTCAAGACCCGATGGCTATCAAGAGGGAGAGGAAAATACAAAGAGGAAATTAATTCACACACTAATGAATTTTTTAATTAGTACTTAAAAATCCAAACTTCAGCAGTATATTTCCCTGTAGGGAATGGTATAGAATGATCCAGGTAATTAGGGGGAGTGAAGATATTAAAATAAACTTATGGAGATAATGCAATAGAAGATGTTTGAAGGTCAACAGCGGCAATCAAACTCAGGGTATGAAGCTATTAGAGAAAATACAGGTTGGATATTGCTATGTCTCTTCAAAAAGAAGTAGGAACAATCACTAAATTTAATAAAAAAGATTGACTAGTAGGGTTCTATCCCTGAAAGGGTATTAAAATGCTTTTTGAATATAAAGTGACCTTTATTAATATTTTTAATTTGCTGTGTGTTACAAATCATATTTTTATTGTAAAATTTCCCAATAAAACTAGAAAGCTAAGCTAATGTTTCAAGGATAATTACCACAGTTTTCTCTAGGTGTGATAATGAAGATACACATAATAGCACTTTAAAGAAATAATAATGCTGTTGTGTGATGATTCATTCATCTTTTATAGCTTAGACTATAATCACTTGGTATACCAAAAACAAGAAAAAAATTCTAAATAGTGTACATCATCATAGCAATTTTGAATATTTTTGGAAGGCTTTTTTTAAATCTATAAAATGAAAACACCTACTTTGCATGTATAAAGATCCTTTAAGAAAAAAGTAAAAGCATTCAAGTAATAAATTTTAAACACAGAAGAGATGAGACAACCATATTGGGGTCTTATCCCATCTTTTGTTGCAAAAGGTAAATGACACCAGTATCTTTGGTTCTGTCTAGGGTGGGGTTGGTCATAGTAAACCACTGAGGCTAGGGACAAGTACTCAACCAGGTGCTTCAAGCACTTGTCTCTTTTTTCCCCTTTTTTGTTTTTTCTTTTTGGGACAGGGTCTCATCATGTAGTCCAGGGTGGCCTTGGACATGATATGTAGCCCAGGCTGGACTTGAACTCATGGCAATTCCCCTACCTCAGCCTCCGGAGTTCTGGGATTACAGGAATATGGGACTTGTCTTGGAATAATGCCACTATGTTAGTACAAATTAAGGCACTAAGAAATTCTTGATGCCCTTTGGCTTTCTGTCTTCATATACTGATATCTTACCAACCTAATATTTAAAAATATCTCCTCTAGTTTAAGTCATTCTGTTGCTGAAAACAAACCTTCATTAGTTTACTGAATACATCCTAATATTTTTCTCTCCTTACCCAACCCTTCAATAATACAACATCAGGCTGGATGTGCTGGCGCATATCTATTATCCCAGCACTGGGAAGGCTGAGCCAGGAGGATCACTGCAGGTCTGGGGTCAGCTTGGGAACAAAGTGAGCTCAAGGCAAGCCTGAACTGCATGGCAAGACCCTATCTCAAAAAGATCAAAGCTAAAATAAAATAACAATACAACAGCAATCTAAATTGCTGAACTGAGTGCAGACACTGTTCTTGATAGCATTGAAAACAACATTGATTTGGACAGAACTTTGCTTCTTGGGGGAATGTACTTGAGTATATGATTGGGATAGTTAGGATATGCCTCATAAGATTTCCTGCTCTTGCATCTGTCAGGTAGACACACAGATCATCACCCTTCTCTGTGACTCTTGGAACTGACAATACGTTGCAGCATGTTTCTTAATATTTGCATTTTATTTTTCTAAATAGTTAGGATTGTAATAAGAAGAATTTTATCTCGCGTTTGTTTTTCTTTCTGTAACACACTATAATTATATACATTAAAATTACTAACTGACCTTAATTTAGATTACTTACTCATTACTGTGATCTGTTGTGTTTTGCAGGCCCTGAGGAGTTGTTACCCTTTCCAAATATTCCCAGGATAAAGTCTTGTTTGAGGAAAGGCATTATTCTTGCTCAGTGGATGCATGGCACAAGTTCAATTTCACCAAGAAAAAAGTTCCATTTAGAGAATTGAGAAAGTATGTCTCATAGGGATTTATAAAGAATATTTTTCTACTTCGGATTCTAGATGGGCCCGGTCTAGCAGGGGCTCTCTGCTTTGCCACTGCCCATTGCTTCTGGTCTTGGGAGAGTGAGAGAGGCACTGTTCTAGGCTGAGGTCTCAGCATACAGGAATCCCCTGGGTTCTTCACAGTGTAACCATCAGCAAAACCCTCAGAGCAAATCAGACCCTACGTGTGACAGTCAGAATTCCAAGGCCGCAGGGTCTCTGTGTCTACCGTCATAGACCAGTTCCTTCTCTCTTCTCCATGGCCAGCAACAGCTACAACAACACACATACACACAGACACAGACACACATACATACAGCTGCATGTGTGCATGCATGTACACTGCATTTCCTCTGCAAATGAAATCGCTCTTCCTCTTGCTACCACGTACCACCTTCATTCCTGATCAGCTGTCAGCTCTTTTGCAAGCAGTGCCACATTTAGTCACTGCTATCAGGGCCCACGGAGGCGGGGAGGAATCCCACTGAAGAGGCATACTTCTGGTCTTACAAACCCCAGTCGGCATAAGGCGCACAGATCCTCATGGCTCACAACCCATGGCGTAGCCCTGGTTTGTCTACTCAGTGTTGCTCTTTGTCTTTCCTATTTCTTTGGAAAGAAAGAACAGCTGATTTTGTTGTGCAATTAACTGTTGCTGTTATAGTTTCTTTTTTGGCCCCAAGTACTCAAGAAGAGATGGGGTTCAGATACAGTGAATGCTTAACTACAGTAAGACTCGTTGCGTAGTGTGATGGAATAAGTGTGTTCAAAGCAAGGGGGTGTTGGGGGGGCTGATTAATGGCAATGTATCTTTTACTGTAATAATTTTATATGTCTTTTTTTTTATCATTTTGCATTGATGACCTATTTATGGCAACTTCTGTCAAATAAAAGCATGATACTGTGCTCTCATCTACCTTAGTCACCAGATCAGGAACTGTGTAACTCCTGGCTCTTCCCCAAAGTTAAAGGACTCTAAGAGGGAAACATTCTGAATTGAGTCAGGACACCCAGGCAACCAGGTCAGCGCAACTGAAGACTGTCAGGAAAGAGGACTCCAGAGCTGCTGCAGGAAGCAGCAAGGATGATGGGATGAGTGTGTGCAAAGCTGGGAGCAGGATTCTGAAGGAGATTCATGGCAGTGAGTCTTTTACTGTAATAATAACTTTTAAAAAAATTTAAACACACACCTTTTTTTTTTTGTTTTTTTTTTAATTAATTTTTTATTTTTTATTTTTATTTTTTGGTACCAGGGATTGAACTGAACCTCACACCTGCCAGGCAGGTGCTTATGCCACTGAGCTAAATCCCCGACCCATCACATCATATTTTTTCAATAAGACCTTGCTTTTTTTTTTCTTGTATAGAAAAGACTTTTATTCATTCCAAAGATCCATCCAGATGTTGGACCTATAAGAAAATGCATCATTTTTATTCTTTTTATGTTTTTAAAAAATTACAAAATCAGAAAAAGAAAGAAAAAGAAAGAAAGAAAAAGAAAATGCAGACTATCTGAACAGTGTTCTCTCTTCCCTGTCATCCCTTATTCTCCCTCAACTCCATCAACTTAATGATTAGCAAATTATCACCCCACGGCAGAGGACTTGGGTAGAATTCCTGTTCTGTTATGGCTATGAATTCCCATCCCACAAGTCCTGCAGGGCAGAAGAGGACACACGTCTTTCATTCCTGGATCTTTCTCAGCTCGGGATCTGCAGAGGAGAAAGCAGGAGTTCCTAGCAATGTTTGGTGCTCCAATTAGTGGGTGCCCTGCAGCCCCTGTGACCCTCAGCTGCATCAACCTGTAAGTCCCACTCTCATTTCTTTGGACTTCACCATTGCTATGGGAGAAGCAAAGTACTTGCTTATTTTTCTGTTTGGAACATATGGAAAAGTCTCACTGTCTGGACTGACGCTCAACTGTCATGGCCGTGCGCTTCTTCCAAACAAATCCATCAAGGCGGGCACAGTCCCCTCCTCCTCCAATGCCTCCTATCCCTGGCACTGTCACACTAACTGTCTGCCTGGTCACTGTGTATCCCGAGGGCAGACCCTTGTGGTATCACTACGGCCTCTGTACCTAACAGGCTGTGAAAAATAGGTGCCTAAAATAAATAACTTGATTGGGATTCTGTGGCATATACCAGGCAAAGAAGATTTTCTAGATTCATCTGACTCTAAAATGGAGTCCTATTCCTAACGTCACTATTTTCCATTGAAAAATAATTTTAAGGTTTTGTTTGAGGATTAAAAAAAAAAAAACCAAGATGATTATTCCCTTAGTCGTGATACATCTTGTAAGATAGTGCAAGTTATAAACAAATCAGGCAATGTGATAGGCAGAATACTGCCTGGAAGAAGCACAGCAGAAGCAGGGAAATTTGTGCTCAGGTCACGTCCGAGGCAGGTTCTTTCAGGCTCTGCTTGGGGGTCAGCTTGTGCAAGGGCCCAGGAACCAAGAAGTAAAAAAAGGCAGGGAAAGCCGTTTAGCTTTGCTGTGACCTCGCAGCAATCTGGATGTTTGGGAGATAAATAGAGGCACGGATGGAGCAGTCCTGCATCTGGGAGGAGAGGGCTGGGGGCTTTGTGGAGACGCCTGGAGACTATGGAGGAGGCAGTGACAACAGAGGGGTTTAAAGATGAAACGAGGCATAGATTTCTAATTGGGAACGTGGAGAAACCAGGTACTCCTAAAAGATGTGTTCAACAGCTTTCCATGTTGAGCCCGTGACGGGCAGATGGTGTGACGGCCCCCGCCGACAGCTCCACAGTGATTTGTACCTGGCAGAGCAAAGGGGTCCTCCTCATCCACACAAGTGAGGGTGCCCTGAGTGCCCCTGCACCCCTGTGCTGTGTGCAAGCTGCTCAGCACAGAGCCATGGATGGGCTGTGCTGCTTTCTGCACCAGTAAGCACGCGTGCACGAGCCTGCCATGGACAGAGAAGGCAGGTGGGTGCGGCCACCTGCAGCAGGTGACCTGCACCCACCTCCGCAGCTGAGGAAGCAGCCGGCACAGTGCACCTCTCTGCCTTCTGGACCGCGGTACAGGCGGTCAGTGTACTCCACACCCTCCACCTTCAAACCTGGTGAGAACAGCTTGGGAGCGTTTCTAACCCCTCTTTTATAAGAGAGGCAACTAAAAGTCAAAGAGAAGGGACTAGGCCAGGTAAAACCCATTGTTGAGGAAGAAGGCTAGATTCCCTGACAGGTATTGTGATAGTGTTAACCATAATTGTTTTTATGGTGTTGGGGGTTGAATTTAGGGTCTTTGCATTGAGCTACATCTCTAGTCCTCTTTAATTTTTTATTTCAAAATTACCCAGGCTGGGATTGGGTTTACAATCCTATTGTCTCAGCCTCCTACAGTGCTAGGATTATAAGTATGTGCTATTGTAAAAGAAAATGGCCCCTCCTCCAGCCAGTATGCTTTAGTTTTTTAGCTGCCCAGGCAATAGTTCCTGTTCCAGTTCCAGTTGCTTCTATCTACTAGAAATGACTGGTCACTATGATGCATATTGTAAAAGCCAATCCTCAATTGGCAAGCTATTCTACCTCTGTACTTCCTGCTTGTTTATCCTATATAAGCCCTAGACCTCCAGAGACGGGGGCCCAATATGCTGTGGATGACCCTGATCCGTGCCTGTTAAAGTAAATAAATCTGTCTCCAAGTCCTGGGTGCTATTTCACTGTTTCTGCTTGCCAGTGCACTCCATGCCCAGCTTGTTACTCCACCTCTGTCTGTTCTCTGTGGGCCTCTGGTGGGAGATGGGGCAGAGGGTCTTATTTCCTTTCAGCTGCCGTCTTCAAAGCCACTACTCCACATTAGTTCCCCTTCCAAATTGACAACAGTGTGGTGGTGTGAGGTGAAAGCCTCTTTGTAAAACACACTGTTCAGTATCCCTTCCCCTTTCTAGGACAGATTGTGTATGCAGAGAGACAGAGCCATTTGCTGCCTCTTGGAGGAGTAGAGAACATGCAGTGTGCTTCTGTTCTGACAAGAGCTCCTGGTGGCTTGGTAGTATGTCAATATATGGCCCTGTAATTGTTTAGATCTAGAATGTCCCCCAAAGTCTCCTGAGACCCCAAAGTGATAACATTACAGAGTGCTGGACTCATCAGTGGGCTCATCCATGGATGGGCTCATAGCTGAATGTGTTGTTGGAGGTAAGGCCTGGGTGGGGGATGTAGGTCACCGGGATGTGGATTTGTAGGGTGTATCTCTCTGGTCTCTCTCTCTGTCTCTTTGTCTCTCTCTCTCTGTTTCCTGGATGGCATGGCTTGAGTAACTTCCTCTTTCATACCTTTTCCACATGCTTTTTGGCCTTGGGACCAGCTACCCATGGACTGTACCCTGAAACCATGAGCCACAATATACCTCTGTAAATTAAGGGCATCAGGTCTCTTATTACAGCAGTGGGAAAGCTGAATAGCACAGGCAGATGTACATTTTCTCCAATTTCAGAAGATAGCACATTGCTCTTTTAAAGCCAAAACAGTTGCTGCTCCTCATGTAATAGAACAAAATTGGTCAAACATTGGAGAGATCAAAACCTTTTCTTCTCTTTGAGGAAATGCTCTCAAAACATAAATGACCTAGGTCATGACAACATTCCAAAGCTAACAGTCGTCTGAAATGAGCAACAGCATTTCTGGAGAGAGAAGGAAGGAGTGAGAATTCTAAAGATCCATGTAAGCACTCCCTGCATTCCTCTTGAAAAATTACTGCAAACTTTGGAACCAATTAATGAGAAAAAGTGATTCCAAGCATGTGCTATTAATAAGATAACACCCCGAACCTTGGAAAGAGATTTAAGTTTGGGCACGTCACTGTTATTTTGCAGGGAAGACGTCTCTTTTGAGGTATATATTGTGATGTGTACCCACTTAATTCTGTGACCTATTCCACACTGCTCAGCCTTTTCCTCGAAGACTTATGTAATTCTAACATATTTAAGTACTCATAAAATAAATTAAGGGAAGATTAAAATTCCATTTTTATTCCTGAATATCTTAAAACTCCTGTCCATAGCTTTCTTAGATTTTAAACAGTATGTACATAAGCTCCTTATTTTATTTTTTTTTCATGTTTATATAACAAGATACACGAGCACAGAGCTCCACTCGTAATCCACTGATAGGGAATAGTTGGGCACAGTACCAACTTTGAGTGCTTTAAAGAGTCATCCAATTTTGAAAAGGTACATGATTCTGAATCTGGTTTCTAACGTATTATTTTTCTTAACTGTTAAAACGCTGAGAAAATAAAAAGAAAGGAAAGGAAGACTAATGGGAAGGCAGGGAGGAGCGACAGAGAACGGGAAAAACCTCAAGTTGCTTCTTAAACTCCATTAAAAAATCGAGTGTAAGATTGAAAACTATAAATTAAAAGCGTGCTTTTAAAACTTTCTCCCAGATTTTTCACTCCCACGTGTGGAGGAGACCCTTCAGGGAAGAAATCGGAAGCGGGAGTTGGGGAGGGGGTTGGGCTGTGTGGTAGGAACGGTTGGTCCTGGCCCTGTCGTTGTTTTCTGGAATCGTCCTTGCTCAGTGAAATAAAATTTGGCCTACATTGGCCTCTGTGTTTTCACCTGCCTAGGCTCACGGGAGGCAGCGGCACCTGTAGGCCGGGTCTGGTGGCAGGAGGGAGGAGACTGCAGTCTCCCAGTGGCCCCCACCGTTTCAGTCCTCAGGATCACCCAGTGCCAGCACCCCATGCAGTCAAGGTGGTTTGTGCTATTGCAGAGGAAAGACTCCACACAAAATCAATCATCTTATGATAGTCATCAAAGCTTTCCAAGGGTTGGGCTGTGAGTGTTCTATTTTACCTCCTTTGTGTCAAATGAAGCAGCCGGCAAACTGTGAGTTACACACAGTGATTACGGGGCAGGGGGGCATTTAGAACGTGGTTTCAGAAGGTTGTTTGGGGCTGGGGAAGCCGGAGAGGCACATACGTGATGCTGGAGGCTGGAACAGCCAGCTGTGCAGTGGCGGCGCCCAGCTTACAAAAGGCCCCTCCGCACCTCTGGACAGCTGTGCATCCAGACCTTCGGACGATCTGCGTCTGTGTGCATTTGTTTGCGCCCCGATGAGGGGGAATTTTATTTCTTACTCAAGTTATATGCTAGGGTTGGAAATCAGAAGCCTTGTAGGGTGATTCAGAGCCATGGAGATTAATTTCCACCATTTACTTTGACTGTGGTTGCAAGTCTCCTAGGGCCAGTTAGGCCACGGCAGAATTTCCAGTGTAGTTTATACTAATCCAATGTCTCTTTGACGTGTCTTGTTTTCTTGTCTTTTAACTTCTGTAATAACAAATGACCCTGGAAATGAACACATCCTTGATAAATAAATAATTTTTTTTTTTTGGTAGGGGTGCTGATGATCAAACCCAGGGCCTCTGTACTGATCAGGGCCCACATCCCTGAGTCTCTTTACTTTTATTTTTTTTTAACTTAGAGGCAAGTTCTCACTAATTTCCTAAGAATGAAGAAGGAAAACCAAGGAACTAGTCAGAATTTGGATGTAGGCATGAATTCCTTCACTAAAGAGTAAAAAAGAAAAAAAATATATATATACACATATATCAGAAGGCCAGAACAAAGCAATGTCTTGTTAGGGTGGCAAGGAGCGGGTTTCCGTGTTTTGTTCACATGCATCACAGTCTTTGCCCGCCCAGCATTTGGTGACTTCTGCAACCCCTGTGCCTTCTTCTTGTTGAACTGGTCCACTTCCCCGGTCAGACTTCCCTGGAGCAGAAGTTCTGTGTCTCCACAGACACCGCGCTGGCTCACGCTGGTCCAGGAGCAGCCGGAGGTCTCTCCGCCCAACTCCACACTCAGCAGTGGCAGGTTGACTGTGGGGTGTTGCTCGGGCCAGGGGTTTATGCTACAGAAATGGACATTTTAGGGCCCCCAACCACCCACACTTCTTGCAAGCATGCAGGCTGCCAGCAGCTCCATCAAGTGGGCTTCCTCGGACTCTTTGACACCACCCACTTCAGAATCCTGAGCTTGGTGAAGACTTGGGTCCCTGGTCCCTTGCTCGCTGCCTAAATCTGAATACAGGCCCGGTGCTTCAGGGAGATGTGCTTCGTGACAAGCTCCCAGGTGATTTTATGTCTTGTGATCTTTGAGAAAAGGAAGGACTTTTCTTGTCCAATAGGCCCTTTTAGTGGCCTGTCAGCCTAAAGACATTACGTTGTGATGTGATTCTAATTGTTTCATCATTTCTCATGTTCATATCAGTGTTGCAACATAATCCCTTTTTGCATTAGTAGGAGAAGCCAAAGATTTTCTTGGATAAGGGGATGACTCAGGTAAACTGCCCGTCAAGTGGAGTGAACAGCTGGTACTAAGGACCACATGTGAACTAAACTCGCTTCTTCCCGTGAACTGTAACTCTGATGTCTGCAAACATGATGCTAATTCTAAGTTACGTATTCTGGGAGGTGAAGTTATTGCTTTATAGTTCCATCATATACATGTTTTACCTGGTGAACCAGCATGGTTGTCTGGCTGGAATTACAGATGATAATAAAGTAGCACATCTAGCAATGCCATCTAGCAATGGCTTATCAATGTGTGTGATTTCTCTTATACAAGAAAACCAGACTATAAACAAAGGGCAAATAGACATAGGCAATAGAAAACAGGGAGACTGATCTTTAAAAAAGGGAAGGGGACCAAGAGATGGAGGGACAAGAGGAGAGGTGAAAAAAGAACTGAGATGTGTTCTGTGCCTGCAGGAACTCCCCACAATGGATGTGATCACTGCGTGCTGCAAACGTGGACACATAAAAAATCAAAACTGGAAAAAAATACAGAAATACAGGAACTTTAAGGAGAATTCTCAGGCTATCATGATGCAGAAATTATTATTATTAATTTACAGTACAGATATTGAACTCAGGACCGTCACACTAAGTTACAACCACAATATTTTATTTTATTTTACTTTATTGACCATATCTTGCTAAGTTTCCTGGGCTGAGCTCAAACTTGTGATCCTTCTGCCTCAGCCTCCCAGAGTGCTGGGGTTAAAGACATGTGCTCCCACACCAGGTTTTTATTTCGTTTTGTAGACAGCTTGAGCTGCTTGACAGTTGAGCTTACTGGTAACAACAACAACAACAAAATTCTAAGAATATGAGATTTACTGACAGAGACAGGTGCTACTGCTTAAAAGTGAGAAGATAGCTAGGAAGGAAAGAGGGCTAAACTAGAAAACAGGAACAAGAAAAATGAATTATGTATAAGAAAAAACAAACACTTCATAATCGTGCCTACCTTCTATAGATAAGTTTTAAAAGACTAGTACTTCTGGGTATTCTGAGATGCTATCCTGCAGGAATTTTGGAATAAAAGTCAAAGAGGATTAAATTTTTTTAATAGAAAAAATAATTTGAAATTTCAAAAGGTGAAGCATAGAAAGGGAAAGAAAAGGAGGGAAAGAACACAGTATTTTTGACAGAAGGAGGGTTGCAACAAAACAAAGTACCTTGTTCCATGCTAAGGGGGCTGAGTATAGTAGTTGTTCATCTCCTCACAGAATGTTTGGGAAAGTTAATATTTCAGTGGAGACAGGACTTGGAGCGATACTGCAGTGGTTGTGACTGAAGTCAGGTGCAGAGGCCTGGAGCATCCAAAGAAGACCGTCAGAAAGTAAGCGCTTGGGGGAATTGTCAGGTATCTTGGTTAAAAGCACAGAAATCAGGAATTTGCGTAGTCATACTCCCTCCACGCTTTACCCTGTGGTAATCATCGTGTCCATTTGTAGGACAGCTGGAAATCAGGCATTCCACAACAGAAAAGTTCAGTCCAAATAAGCAAATTCCAATACTGCGTTTCCCAATATTTTCTGGATGACCACAAAGCACAAGTACTGAGCCCCAGTGCTGCTAAAGAGTATGTGATTGAGATCAAGGAAGCAGGCTCAGCTTACATCTAAACTAGCTCTGAACGGTGATGAACTGGTGCTGGTCAGCTGTGTGACGAGGCTAGGGCAGGGATTGGAGTGAGAGAGACAGCCCGGGCTGAGAACAGAGGAGGAACCAAGGTACCCAGCAGGACTGGGCACTGAGTATCATGAGACCAGCACTCAGTTCAGTTCAGTAAAACTGGGAAGAGAAATGGGTTGAATTTGAAAAATAAATAAAAATGTGACATTTAATATGTCACATTAAGTAGTTTGGACTTTAAGGTATAGGTGATGGAAAACTTTACATGAGCAGATTAACACTTAGTAAAAGGATCTCTCTGGTGGAGAGTGTGGAGTTCAGTAATCGCAGTGGCAGAACAAAATGACATATGCGGGATCCTAAAATGAAGATAAAGTAGGATTGTGTTAGCCTCCCCCCTTCCCCCTTCCTATGTATACGTGTCCATATATATGCTATGATATATATATATATATATATATATATATTCATATACTTCTCATCTAAGTATTTCAAAATTATTAGACACATCAAGACACAACATTTCACTGTTTTCAAGTCATGCAGTCACATCCACAGCAGAACACTTACGTTTCCTTCCAAGGTAGCTTTTCCTATTGTCAGAATAGGTGATTGTGTTGTTGCAGAAGGCCAAGGTGAAAATTGGAAGTGAATTAGGTTTCCAGCCCAAAAAAGACCTTAAAGAATCAATCGGATTGCATAATAACTCTTCTTTCCTTTGGGTGGCATCTTTATTTTTCCTGGACTCCAGCAAAGACTACCTGGATAATGGGAAAGAGAAGAGGGTGCCAGTGGCAGCGATGGGTTGATGAGACAGAGGAGGTCGCTGGTGTTGAGATGATGCCAAGTGAGTATGAAGTGGAATACGGTGATGATGCTGGTGTGATGGCGAACACACATTTTATTAAGAATAAGTATATTAATAAATTAGATAGCAATCATAAACAATGAATTGCAGGTGCTTTGTAAGCATTGATTAATTTTTAGGATTTTCTCAGGACCTGAGGTGGTGCATCCTACCCTTTTATCCTTGGTATCATGCACATAGCTAAACAATTGTGAAGGGACAAGGATAATCTTTGGTACTGAAATACTTCACATTATTTGAAATGCCTATAGTATGATGAAGCTAATCCTGTTAAAAGAAAATGAAGAATACAAGCATACTTCTGAAGGATAATGAAGTAGCAGAGATTTGTGCTCCACGAGCCACAACTTATCAAAATGTTTCTTTCTGCAGGGTTTTGTTAACAGATTATGCAACAGAATATCAATGATTCATGTACATATTTTTATTCTTCCCTTGCAAACTACATTTTTTTCTACAGAGATTAATTTGAAAACTTTGTGATAGAACATCCTGAACAATTTCATACTCCAACATTTGTTGAGAATGTTATTTCTTTACACAGACAATAATATTTTTGTCGCTTTTCACAGTTGCAGGGGGAAAATAATATTTAAAATCTAGAGAGTGATGTAATGAAGATTGAGGAACTTCAACAGGAGGATTAAGGGTTTGTGTGATGCCTCAGGTGCTGTTGGAAACATTTAGAAAGTTTCAAAGCTTATGCAAAAGTGTACAAATACATGTTTATACATATTTATATTTTGATCATCAATCCTGGAGGAACTATATTCACTTAAAGTAGTTTTGCTGTAAAACACTTAATCAGGTTGTATTTGGAGGATGTTTCCAATTTGCCTTAGGCAAAAGGGAAATATGGAGGGGATTAAAAAGATGGAGTGGCCTTCTCGGGGCCTCCGTCAGGTTCATTAGCACCCTTGGATGCTCATCTGAAAGCTGCTGAAAACTCTTTGAATAAAATTTACTTGGATCCTAACAAGGATCGATGATGGAACTTGTAGAATTGGCTTTGATTTTGAGGAGGTAATGGCCCTTGACTCAGCCTGGACTAATGAAGCCAGGAATCCAGTTTAGATAGATGTGCTGAGACTTTCGGTGCTGTGGGGTTAGGTACACCCAGTAGGAGCAGAGATGGGGGACACCTAGGAGGACAAGGAGCCTCTGGAAACCACTGAGAAACAATTGAAGAGCCATTAACTTCATATATGCCACAAGGGGTGGTCAAAGTACTTTAGTGTTTAAGTTTTAAAAGGAAAAGATTATATATTTATAGATATACACATATAACTGTATGTATGTATAAGTATGCAGGATAGATAACTATACTACTAATTCTCTGTTAGCTCATCAGAAAGAATAGTTGGTGCTGTCATTGTTTGATTGTCTAGTCATTTTTTATGCCTAGGTCTCGTAACTTGAACAACTACTTCTAAGATAACAACATGTAATATATTGACCTGTATAGATTTCTTACTGTTTTTTTTTTGAAATTCTGTATTACTTCTACCTTTTTTCTGTTTTGCTTTTTTAAAATAAAAAAATTATTACAGTAAGAGATACAATGTCATTGACCTCCCCCCAATCCTCCCTCTCATTTTGAGCACACTTATCCCATCGTGCTTGCCACTTTCTGAAGCAGCTATGCAAGTTCTTTTTGCTGAGTGTCTTTGAGGTGGGAGAAAAAGCATGGTGACCGCTGCTGCTCAGGGCCATCCTATGGAAAGGCAGGCTCGTAAAAACGTGATGCTGTGTCTTCAATCACCTGACTCACTTGATCTGGTGCTGTGTGACTCTGGCTCTTTCCCAAACTCAAAATGATCATGAAAGGGAAATGCTTTGAATCCATTCAGGACCTCAATGCAGCCAGGACAGCAAAACTAAAACACCCAGGAAAGAGGACTCCACAGCTGCTGCAGAAAGTGGCAAGGACAATGGGATGAGTGTGTTCAAAGTGAGGGAAGGATTTGAACGGGATTAATAGCAGTGTGTTTTTTACTGCAATAAGTGTTTTAAAAATTTGAATATTGAGCCTATTTTTTGATCATATCCTGTGCTTTGATGAGTGAGCCCATTTTTGCCATCTGCACAGGTTTTACTTGTCATTATTTCTCTTGTTATACTGAAAGGCTGGTAGAAAAAATGTGGAAGACCCCACTACACATACTGTGTATGCAGGATTGTCTTTGCAAAGAACGTTAGTGTAATTCATTCAATTTCTCATCTGGAGACATACTCCTGTAATTTAACTGGAATTCCTGAGAACATGTGAGTTGGTATGGAGCATAATACATTGCTCAACTAACTCTGTATGCTCTTCAGTGAAGACAGAAATTCCTTAACAATATGCGCAAAGCAAAGCAAAGCAAAGTAAAGCAAATACCCTTTTTTCCTAGTTACAGAGTGATAAATGATAAGACTGGATAATTCTGTAGTACACTCTTTAGTAAAACATGTATTTCATTGCAAACTTACCAGTCAAGCTAAGCTAGGCATTTAAAAATTAAGGCTGATTCACATGAAGTTTGTAATATTAGTGAACAATTTCACAGTCTGAGAAGTGGATCTCTTGTATAACACTTAAAAGTTTCATTAAAATTGATAGCATATATTAACCTCGTCTTTTTAAGTTTAATGTTATATTCCTTTGAAAGTAATATGATTATCTTGTACTGGGCCCTAATAAATTTGACTTGACAGCCTTTATTATAAGGGTACACATTTCTTTTAATAAGTGTACAAACCCATGCACAAGATTTGCAAAATCATACTTTAAGTACTTAATAGCTTTCAGGAAAGACATCTGATTCCACTTTCACCCATCACTGAGGTTTTAATTACTTTGATATAATAGCTGTGGGATTTTAGTTTTCACTGATCAGACAGATTCCTCACTAATATGTAGCAGGAAAGACATATTAAAATTCTGTTCTACTTGACAGGTCTACAGTTAAAGTCAGTTGGATCCAATTTATTTTCTCTAATGTTGCTGTATCAAAAATATCTTTGATGTTTCCTCAGTCACATTTGTTTAGTGAAACTTAAGTGTTTGACACACACTGAAACTCAGAAAATAATTATGAATTTGACCTTAACTTATATATTTGTATACAAAGTTGTATATCCTTACTATGAGACAGGATTCATCTCAATATCAGTTTAATTTCTTTGTTTACAGTACTACCTCAGGTTTTTTGTATGATGCAGGAGAACATATCACTTAGTTTAGTACCTATATTATAATTGCAATAGTTTATAGAGAAGTGGTTAGTATCCAAATTATATCAAGGAAATACTAGTATAAATACACAAGAAATGTTTTCTATTGATTTTTGTCTTACTAGGTACTTTACAAATATTACATAATATATATTATACTAAATAATTGTATGTCATAGCACATATTAAATTATAGGTATTAAAGCCAGAGTACAGGCTTAACAGTTAAGGATAAGAACTTAAATCTCTGCTTCACATTAATAATTAATAATCTTCTGCCAAATAATACATTCTCTCAGTTGGATGTTTTAAATTGAGGTAAATACTCACTGCTTCCTAGGGCTGTTTTGAAGCTGAAGAGATAAATTACTTTCTGAAATGTGTTGTAAATGAACATTGGACTCTTGAGTCGTCCTGAAGGCCCACATATTCAAGGGTTGGTCCTTGGTCTATGATGCTTTTGGGAGGAGTTGGAACCTTTAAGAGGCAGGGCCTAGTGGGAGGAAGTTAAGTCATTGAGGACATGCCCTGGAGGACTATGTTGGGACTCCACCCCTTCCTGTTTCTCTTTTGTACTTCCTATCTGCCATGAGATTAACATTCTCCTTGGCCAGGTGCTCCTGCCGTGATGTACTCTGCCTCCACAGGCTCAAAGCAAATGAATTCAGTGACCATGGACTGAAACCACAGAAACTATGAGCCGACATAAATCTTTCAATCTTATAAGCTGACCACTTCAGATATCTTGTCATAGTGACTGACAGCAGACTGACAGAGTTGTACTGATATCATTTAGACTCACTATTCACTGTTCCCTTATATCCCAATTAGATGTGGTTTTGACATATTTTGTTTAAAAAATAGAAGTTTAAGTAGTATGGGACAATGTGAATGAAGCATATTGCAAGTTGTTGTACTTCTAAAAGCCATAGAAAAATAATAGTTGACTTTATATTTTTGTTCTTTTGGGTGGTTTTCTGCAATGGATTCTTAGTAGATTAAACTCATAGTACATTAAATGGTATATAAAATCCAGTTGACAGTGTGTGATATACATTGAATTGTACATTCATATGAATGGGATAAAATTTGTACCTTAAACATATATTATACTTGCCAATTATTCTTCTCTGACATTAACATGAATATAGGAGAACCCCTTGATGTATATATACAGTGAGCTCATTATGCACTCTATTGTACCTGTAGCCTACCTGATAAAATATGGGTTGAAAATTATTTTAGGTCATTAGATTATAAATATTTCTCGGTATATAATTTAGTTATTGCCACAGGGATACTGTGCAATAAACCGGTGCCAAATATGGTTCCTTAAAATAACATCTATTGGGCATCAGTTACACATCTCTGGGTTGGAAAGGCTCCGGCTAGGCTGGGCTGGGTGGCGGGGGGTTCCCTGAGGAGCTGGACTCCTCACTGCAGCCTGGGCTCAACTTTGCTCTACATAAGTTCATTCAGAGCTACAGCCACCAGGGAAAGCTCTTGTATCGATGGTGACGGGGTGAGTATAAGGGACCAGTAAATGGACTTTTCAGCTTTCTGGGCATCTAGGCTCAGCCCTTTCAGTAGTAAGGAAAAGAAACTAGGCTTCCCACTCAAACTGCTTCAATCAGTAGCGCTCCTCCTGAAGACACCTCCGTCACGGTGCAGAGGGGGCCGACCCAGGATGGGTCACAGCAGGGCAGAAAGCTGTTTAGACAGCTGGTGCCAACAGCCTCAAGGTCCCAGGATGGGGCTGGTCAGCTACGACGGAGAACTATCTTCTTAGAATTTTTTACTTTATTTTGTCTTGACCCACCCAACCAGGTACTTCTTGGCATACTTATGTCTTCTAAATCTGAAAGTACAATGTTGTTTTCACAGCTATGAGGAAAGCTCCTAGAGGGTGGAAGGCAGCTTCTGTTCTCTTATCACTGACTCTCAAGCCTGATGCTGACCAGGTGGGGGCAGCACCGATTCCGTGCATACAGGCCAGGCAGGCAGGCACTTTGGTCACACATGCTTGGAGAGAGCACAACGTTCTTGATAATCATAATAGAACAATGGTGTTGTAGGCAGAATAATGTCCTTGCCCTCCGAAATTGCCTATATCCCAATCTCCAGAACCCAAGGATACATTAAGCTCCACGGCAATCGGAAATTAACATTTCAGACAGATTTAATGTCGCTAAAATAGAGAGGCAATCCTGGATGATCTGACGACACTAATGTAAGCATAGGTATATTCAGAAGGAAGAGAAAAGCACAGGGGCAAGAACAGCAAAGGGAAGACAGAGGCATCAGTCCACATTATTGGTTTTGGAGATACAGGGTAGAGATCCTGAGCTGCTGTGAAGTACAAAACAATAAGTTTGGTGATATTCACAGGAGACACTTGGTAACCGGCTTAGTGCCTGCCATGCATAAGGGCCCCAATACAAATCTCTGAATTAAATAACGTCCCCTCATATTCACTATGGCTGAATCTTACCAGCCCAGGTCCTGTTCTACCTGGGAGGAAGCTGGGTTTGGAGAGATCAATGAATATGACTTATGACTTATGTGTGACAAGGGACAGACCCTAAATATGGATTTTTCTCCTCTGTTTGTGTTATTTTCCTGTTCTTTTTTTATTTAGGAGAAAAAAAGACACATACAAGAAAGACAAAAAGCAAAAGAGACATAAAAATGACTAGAGTAAATGCACAACAGTAACATTAAAGGTTTACAAAACAGAATGATAGAAACTTGACAATGGTTGCAATATTGTGTATCATTATCTTCAAAATGGTTGTTTATATTAACAGATATAGACATGCAAAATTGATCTAATCATATGAGTATTAACCGATCTTCCTCGATAACTAATACATTCAGCAGTTTGTTCGTTTTAGTTATCTTGCATATACATATATACAGATTTATAAGTTTTCCTTTTCCCTTCCCTTTTTCCCCCTTTTCCCTTCCCAATTACTTTTGCTCTTCGAGTTGTTTTTACCCTTACATAGTATTTATTGTAGATTTTGGATCATACATACTTTTTCAGTTTCTTACACTAGGGAGGCAATACAGTATTTACATATGTGGGTTTGATTTATCTCACTTGTGAGTATGGCCTCAAGTTGTGTCCATTTACTTATAAAAGTTTCAATGCAATCTTTCTTAATAGCTGAGTAGTACTCCATTGTATAAAAATACCACATCCTTTTTATCCATTCTTTGATTGATGGGCACTTGGGTTGTTTCCAAGATATGGCTATTACAAATTGGGTTGCTATAAACATGGGTGCACAGATATCACTGTGGTATGATGTTTTCAGTTCTTCTGGGAAAATACCCAGAAGTGGGATAGCTGGGTTGAATGGGATCTCTAATCCTAGCTTCTTGAGGAATCTCCACACTGACTTCCACAGTGG